>JAFHAW010000089.1:0-102533 GCA_019022515.1 Quercus aquifolioides
ATGAAAATATCATAAAAAATTTATGATATCATATTTACATTATTAAAGTATGATGTGGTCAATTAAACACTCAGTGAAATAGTAATATTCTATTAATTGAATTTTATTATAATATTTACATATTTTGCCATAAAATATGTATATTTAAATGTTCATATATATTTTGAAATGTAAAAAAAATTTGGTTAAAAAATAATTTCTTCCCCAACCTGGCTCATATTGTGGTGATAAACATATCCAACTTGTTTAAATTAATACAAGATGTTTCCTCGCTTTGTTCTATCATGCTCGTGCTTAAAGCCAGCATGTATCCATAAAAAAATTAATTCATTTTTTATGTTTAATTGGATTGAGTTTTATGAAGGCTGGCCTTTCAACAAAGCTAATTCAAATAAAACAAATAGGACTTTAGCCAATTTATATTTTGAAGAAGAGTGCAATGAATGCGAGATGGAAAGTTAAATGTGATGGAAATTTAGACCCCTTAAAACAACCAGATTGCGTAGCCTAGTTAATTAGCCAAGTTGTTACTTAGTCAAATTAAGCAATTCTAGGTTAAAACAATCCAAACAATCATATCAAGAATATTAATGCAGCGGAAAATAAATAACACAAGATATGATCACCCAGGAAACCACACGGTAAAAACCTGAGGAGGATTTGACCCACCGATCCTCAAGGCAAACCAGAATTCACTATGAAAGAATTGAAGTTCTTACAAAAGGACTACAAGCTCCCCGCTCGACTTCCTAATGCTACCCACCAGTAGAACTTACTGACACGACCATGTGCAAGCTCCGAATCCACGGACTCCTTCTTTCTTGAATTCCTCAATCAGCTACAAGCTCCCCGCTTGCTTTTCTTTTAAGTTCCAATGGTTGCAACTGTAATGATCTTCAAGATGTTGAAATCATCTCTACCTTGAAAACCCTAAGTTTTGTGTAAAGGAAGACTCCTCAAAGATCTCACACGAGATTCACACAAAACAGCAATGTATGAGCAACAAAGCAATATGGACAACCTTCAAAAACGTGGCTAGGGTTTAGTTTATATACCTAGGGTAAAAACATAAAACCCTAAACGTTTAATGAAGTAGGGCTGAGTTGGAAATTCTGCAGAATAATCAACCTGTGCGATTTTCGATCGATTGAGTCTATTCTTCGATCGATTGAGTCTATTCTTCGATCGATCGAGCCAGGCCAAAAGTCCCAAGTACTTCTGCAGCCACTCGATTCCAACTTTACAATAATAAACCAACTTTGAGCAAGCCTATCCAAGACTAAATACAATGTTTTGATCATGGTTTGCCAACATTACAAATTAGAGTTCTAAATACATAAAATCCTAAGACCTTAGAACCTAACAAAATGAAAAAAAAAAAAATACTCTAACGAAGCATTACATGGTTTAACTGCATGGTCTATTACAAAAGATTTTTTTTTCCTATATAAAATTTTAAAAAATACATATATATGATCGTATAAACTACTTACACATACGCATGTGCGCGCACACACAAACACACATAAATATATATATATATATATATATATATATATATATATATATATATATATATATATATATATATATATATGGATTGGGTTTGAGCACTTCTTCTGTTGGATGAGTGGACTCAAACCCAACTAGCCCAATACAATGAATTTGTAGAGAGTGGGTCAAAGAGCTAGGTTTTAGCGCGTGGACAACAGTCAATATGGTGTTTGTGACAATCAAATAGAGATGAAATGAGTTTATCAAAGAAAGTTGATTCTCGGCACAATCCGAGGAGCTTTGTTCTAGTAGATATTGAATGAGAATGGTTATAGGAGTTCTGGAAATTGTTACAGTGCTCTCTCCCACTTCTATGATGGGTTTCTCCTATTATATAGTCATCTTTAAACGATCTTGGTCTTCCACTTGTTGATCATCCAAGCTTATACTTGAGTGTCTGTCCCATCAGACACCCTATCTAGAGTTCTGTGAGTTGCGGTAACCGAGGTAGCATTGTTTAGGGGTCATTCCCTCATCAATGCGGCCAGGACGTTAGTTGTGGGCATTTAATGCGGAGGCGACAGTTTCTCCTTGAATTGCTCCTCCATCGTACTCCCATGATTGACCCATTGTACCTGTCATTTTCCTTGGGATGCTCTGGGAGGCTGCCTTTGATGGCATGCCACTCTTCCCTTCTGTGATCTCAGTTGGCCGAGAACAAGATCGTCCTTGGCGACGTCTCAGGGCACTTTGGACTTGCTTCTTTTGTCCTCGGCCACTTCTTCCTCCTCAGCGTGAGCCTTGGGCTTAGTATAAATTGGGCCGCGGTTGCCAAATTCTTCGGCCCCACAATATATATATATATATATATATATACATATATATATATATATATATATATATAATTAGTGCACATCTATAAATAATTAATATATTTATTTACTCCACTAAGAAATTCAATGAACTAAAAAGCTCACATAAATTCAAATTTTATTGAGGTGGAAGCTTAAATAAAAGTCTCAAGAAATGTGCCACTAGGCATAACCTATTGATCTATAGGCGTGCATTGCATTAATCATTTATATAATCTTTTGTTTAAAAAAACATAAAAATAACTTATATGGTTATTTATTCAAATTTGATATAAGAAACCATTTTTAGTTGGAGTAGTTATTATCCAAATAATATTAAAAATAAAGATAAACATAGAAATACAACTAAACGTAAATATAAACATAACAAATAATATTATTCATATAATTATAATTATTAGGAGAAATTACATTTTACCCCCTCAAACTATACCCAGTATTACATAGGGGTGTCAATTCGGGTTAGCGTGTTGGGTTCGTGTCGTGTCGAGGTAGGGGTGTTCGACTAAATGGCTCAACCCTAACCCGACCCATTTAATAATCGTGTCATGATCTTTCAACCCTAACCCGACCTGTTAATAAGCGGGTTGACCTGACCCAACCCATTTGACACGCTTAATAAACGAGTCGTGTTGGGTTGATACGAATGTAACACAACCCATTTCAACCTGCATAATATTAAATATAACATCTATTTAGAAATAATTATTTTTACATCCCAAAAAGCAGTGCATACACTTCAAGTCTTCAACCCACATTCAAAATAATATAATTCAACAAAAATATAACATTCATCTAGAAATAAGTTCTTTACACTCCAAAAGAAGTGCATACACTTCAACCCAAATTCAAAATAACAAAGTTTCACAAAATAAAATAACATAGTTCAACAAAAATATAATATTCTTGGAACTCGCCAAATGCTAAGTATCAATATTGAAAGAATTTGAGCAAACAGTAGACTAATTCTGATTATGACCACGATTATCATCCATAGATTCTTTGTTGATGTCCAAATTCATAACATCTTCCACAAGCTCATTCAATTTCATTTGTGTAAGTTCTATGCCACAAAAAAAAAAAAAAAGTATTAGTAGTTCTAAGGTCTGTAAAGTTTTAATTTCCAATTATATCCCTTGTAAATTTTTGTAATTACTCACTTTTCTTTTTAAATTTAAAATATATGTTGGATATAAAAGGTATTTGACAAATCTAAAATAAAATAAATATTTATTTGTTATATGAGTTAAACGGGTTGTGTTAAGTGGGTCATTTCGGGTTGACACAAATAAATTGGCGTGTCAAACGTGTCAATTGCGGGTTACGCGGGTTGACCCGTTTATGACCCGTTTCTTATCGTGTCGCTTTCGGGTCGACCCATTTATGACCCAAACCCATTAAGGCCCAACCCTAACCCGAAAAAACCCGTGTCGGGTTCGTGTCGTGTTCGCGGGTTGGGTCGAACATTGACACCCCTAGTATTACACTTACCCCCTAAACTATGCAATTGCATGCTTAACCCCGCTAAAGATTATCCCCTGCATACTTTGCACCCCACCATTAGCTAGCGGTTAATTTAGACAAAATTTAGAGTAATGTGACTTGCACATGACAACTGCAATAATAGAAAAATACCGAATTGCCCCCATTTTAATTTATACAAACATCACAAGACCCTCATGTGTTCTCTCTAAAATCTTCCCTCGCGTATAATATTTTGTTCATCTCCTCCTCTGTCTTACTCTGTCCCAGATCAGTTTATGCCTCAGTCCCAGATCAAGTCCCAAAAAAACCATAAGACGCATAAAGACACAGCAAAAAAGTGCCACACGTAACACAATACAATATTCATCAGAAAACAATTGTACATAAAACTACACAAGCAATATTCTATACTATAATAGCATGTGGGGACGAATTGAACACATTATTCCAACCAACAACTAACTTTGTCAACAGAAGTTAATAAATCTACCCAAAAAAATTCACCACGCATCCACGCCACATAAATTGTTATCACCCAATATACTGAAATAATATTCATTTTACATAGAATTCTAATGGTTCGTGTTTTTCAATTTGTTATAACTTTGGTCTTTAAGGTTTTTTGGGGTTGGGTCTAAGTGGAAACGAAAGACTGAGAGGGATTGAGGAATTGATGAGAATTGAGAAATTTGCCTTTGTAGTTGATGAAAGAGAGAGACTTGGACTCTGGGAGTGAAGCCAGAGACGATGAGGAAGAAGAGGCTGAAACAGAGAAGGAACCAGATCAGTTTATGAGCCAAGGCAATTCGATCTTTTTTATTATTGCAGTTGTCATGTGCAAGTCACGTGATTCTAAATTCCATCTAAATTAACAGCTAACTAACAATGAGATGTTCTATCTTTTCAGTCAAAAATAAAAAATAAAAAATAAATAACGATGGGATGCAAAGTATGAAGGGGATAATAGTTGAGAGGGTTTAAGTGTATAATCGCATAGTGTAGGAGATAAGTGTAACATGAGATATAGTTTAAGGTAGTAAAGTGTAATTTTTCCCATAATTTAAAGATAAACCTACCATTTAAACAAATAAGAATGAAAGATGTTTGAACTTTGGAGTGTAAATATGTGTTTGGACTTTGGAGTGTAAATATGTATAGTTCTATATGCCCCCTCTAAGACTCTTCTAATCTAAGTTTTTAAAGTGATATTCATGTGATTATGTTTATGAGTTTGAATTTGGTGGATTTATTTGACGAGTGTGTTTATAGTTTTTATAAATGGTGGACATTTAAGGTTTATTTATGATGAAAATTTGAGGTTTTGGATTTCTAACATGAAATAGCTAGTAAATCTAATTTTTATTGTTATTAAGTTTATTTTAGAGTAAGTTGAGGATTTAGATTAGCTTTATCACGGTGGATATACTGATATATCTTGTTTCTTGGGTTCCTCTTGAATATGTGGTGTAAATCATATGGGAGCAAGTGAGCAACTTATAAGGTGTTGGGAGTCTTGGGACTTCATTACAAAGGAGTGGATAGGATGGACCGCAAATTTTTTATTATTATTATTATTTTTTTTTTTTTTTGAGAAAGAATTATTATTATTTTTTAATATTGAGGTTTGCCTAATGATCATGATGTGGGCTTATAACTCATGGACTTCACTTCATGTTATGGGCCTCGTAACCTGGATTGTCTTCTACTTCATAAATTGAGTTTATGACTCGTGTCTTCTTTTGCTACACAAACGAGGCTTACTGCCTATTTTCCTCCATACTTGGTGGAGTGGGCCTATGTTCACCGCTCAAGTTTTCTTTCTACACAAATTGAGCCTAGCAAGCCAGTTGGGCTGGTTAGGCAACAAATCTATACAGCCCATCAACATTCTTGCAAGCCCAAGTTCTTTATTGTACAAGTACAGCCCAAATCAGTTAACAAGCACCAAGCTAAGCCGCTTGATTGGCTAAGAAGAAGATATCTATCAAACTCTAATGCAAAAAGAACACCAACATTTTTCAGAACACATCCAGTTAGAATGAAGTGTTTGCTTACTGATGTAGCTAAGCCCTTGTGTGTTTTTCATGCAACATGTAGTCATTTAACTCTTGGCGTTGTGGACAAAGGTTTTATTGACCAAAACACATTAATTTCTTTGAGCTAAGGGTGCTTCTATTTTCTTATTCTTAGACTGTATTTAAAATTCAACATGCAATGAAACTACCATTCACCCAAATTTGTAGAGTGCAAGCCTAAATTTGTATTCATTCCCATGTGAAATAAGGTTACAAGAGCAAATACATATACAAGCAGGGAAAACTTTAAAGAAAAGCCAATCAAAAGTACAAAAGTAGACATTGGAAGAGAACTTGGAAGTCTAGTGAAAGTCTATATAGGCTTCATCATCTCTACCCAAACTTTTATTTTAAGATCATAAATTATATGATCTCTCTATTGCAAACACACTTGTGGGTTGATGCATCTTCATCACCTACACCTCTCTTAGAGGGGTCTTTGTCTTTCTTTTCGTTTTCCCAAACATATATAAGAAATTTCTGAAGACGTTCATATATTGAACTTTGACCATGAGGCCCAACTACACTTGAGAACTTGCACGCCAATGTTATGAAATGTACTATGAGAGCAAGCAGGCATGCGAACCCACAAAGGACAAAAAGACCCTGAAAGCTTTTAAGCTGAAGCTGGTCCACTTCAGTAGTTGTGCCTTGCGCAGTGCAAGCACTTCTCATAAGCCATTTGTCATGAATTCTCTGGAGGTCACCATTCTCTGACAGTTTTAAAATGGCAGTTGACATGTCAATTGCTAAAGGTGAGTCCCGAGGAAAGGCCTGATGATCAATGAAGAATATAACCATGTTATTATAAGCCAGCAGCCACTAGCTACCATTAACAAACACACACACCCTTTTGCTTGGTTAATGCATGATGCTAGGAATGTTAACGTAGAGAATGATATATACAAAGATTATGCTCAAATAATGCTGACTCAACATGTTAGGATTTCAAGTAAGCATGCATGTTGATCAAATTTTGAAGATTGTTAAAATCTTTTAGGACATTTTAAAGTTAATACTCCCCAAATTTCTCTTTTTTCCATGAAAATAATGAATTGATAAGATACTTCAATAATCTTCGTTTGTTTTCGTTAGAATTTATGTTGTGATTATGAGTGAGATTGATAAGAGATAAAGATAGAAGGCGAAAATAAAATTAACTTGATTTGGCCTAACAATTTACATCGACATGAATGTCTACATATGTACTATATTGAATCGAGTGTTACAACAAGCACATTAGGGGTTTATATAAATAGACTAACTTTAGGCTAGCTATAGAAGCTAATTATAGACTAACCATAGAATATGGTGTAAGTTAGGATGTGTAGTACAATAGTACAAGTACATCCAATCCAACATCGACTAACATCTCTAACATACCTCTGCAAATTAAGGGAAAAGCTTGAGAACACCATAAGTTTGGAAAGAAACTTATTGTGTAGTAGAGCAAGCAAGACAAAATCAATTGTAGAATAAATTGGGCTTGACATGAAGTGGAACGTTTGAGATAATTGTTAACATTAGCGGAGGAATGGTGGCTCTCGAGGATGACATAAAGATGTTGATGGTAATAGCAGTTAAAGATGAATAGTACTCAGACGACGACAACACTAACAATAAGAGGAAAGGGGCCATTTTTCAAGAAGGCAGAATATGATCATTATGTTAGATATTAATACACATTATTATGATTATATTTATATATGAACCTATTTTACCATTTAAAGGAAATATAATAGTGGTGAGATTCTAATAAAATATGTAAATTTAGGAAATTTTATAGAGAATCTTTATAGAATATAAAGTTGATTATATATAAAAAAATATATATAGAATAATTATGTGAAAATTGTGAGTTTTCAAAAGTTTGTGTATAAGCGATTTTCTTATAGAAGTAAACTAAAAGTAAAAGATTTTGGTTTTATTTGGACTAGGCGCAGACCCACGCGATGCATGGAAGTAAATAATTATTTTGTAATTATAGTATAATATATAATTTGTTATCTACAATTTGTTGAAGATAATTTTTTTTCTCCCTAAAAATTAAAAAATTTCTAAAATTATTTCATCTTCTATCTCTACCAAGATATCATTCTATCATTTTGGATTGTGTTTGATTGATATTATTCCTTTATGAGGTGGTTCATATTATTTGAAATTATGTTATAGTGCGCTATGTTTTTCTTTTTCTTTTTTTCTTTTTTTTTATATGTAACTAAACTCTCTAAGTTGCAAATAAATCATTTAAATTTCTCGTTTTCTTAAAGGAGATTATTATGATAATAAAAAATCATAATAAAATTGCACTTAATAATTACTCTAATAATTGATAGAAACATTCAAATGCAAAGCCAAGACTACATATATATAAATTCAAATTCTCAACTTTCAAAATAACAAAATATTAACTTAAACAAAAATTAAACCAAAACTATAAGAGGGAGAGAGATTACTTATAATATAGAAAACTCGAAAATATAATACTAAAACGTATTAACCCAAAATAAAGTTTTAAAAAATACAATGATTCGTCAACCTAAAGTAAAGTTGCAAGAAAGAATAAAAACTCGAGAGAGAGAGAGAGAGAAACAAATTTATAAAAAAATAAGGTAGGAACAAAAAGAGTAAAAATATAAGATATAGTAATAAACATCAAATTATTCAAATCATGCTATATAATATAATAATGATATATTCTTATACACTATATTTATAATGTAATAAGATGACATCTATTAAATCAAAGAAAAAAAAATACCATCATAAAAATACAAAACTAAATCACATCAATCTAAAGTGAAGTTCTAAAAATCATAAAAATTCATCAACTTAAAGTAAGCTTTAAAAATAGCTTACGTTGATAATATGAGACTAATTAATTCAATAACCTACAACAGAACGTTAATTATTCAATAACTGAAAATATACTTGCATTTCTTTATAGTGTAATATGAGGCTAGCTATACCACATCAACCACATTATAGGATGTAAATTTTTTTTAATATATATATATATAAAAGAAGAAAATAATTATGAAACTTTTCAATTCACAATTATCAATAATACTTTGGAAAGGAACTCATAATCTCAACCAAAGATATAAAAAAATAAAAAAAATGAAAACATAGAAACTCATATGATCTAGGCATATTTGATAACTCAAAAGGATATGCATCGATAAACTTGGCATGGTCATGTTCAATTTAGGCCAAATATATAGGTTCATTACTTCAGTTAAACACATAACAATGATAACATAAACAACAATTGTAATTGACAATTAATAGTGGTATACTTAGGCTTCCCAAGTATTATTGGTATACTTATTCCTTACTCCCATATCTACATCAGATTGGCTGAAATCACAAACATGAATTCTATGATGTGGCTTGATGCAAATGAGCTGCAAACAAATATTAATGATAAATACGAAAAAAAAAAAAATTTGATAAACTGAACCATGATCACAAAGGATTGGGAGTGGACCATGATTTCTCTAGCACAACAAATCCATAGGAGTCACATAATAGGAAATCAAGACCACCAAAAAATGAAAAAAAAAAAATAGAGAAAGAGAGAAAATAACATTTTGTGAGTGAGAAAACTATGCACAGAAGGTGAAAGAAAATTAGAAATTTATAATAAGAAGATGAGAATAAGAAGAGCCAAAAATAAAGGAAGATAAAGGGACAGAGGATAGAGAGATATTATGGCAGTTAATAGTGGGAAGATGAAAGGGTAAAAGGGAGGGGAAAAGGTTTGAGAATGTGTAACAATAAGCTAAGAAAATTAATAAAAAGAAAGAGTTAAAAGAGAGAGAGAGAGAGAGAGAGAGAGAGTTGGAAGTAAGTGGATGATGCGACTGTTGATGTGTTTCAATAAAAGCGTAGCAACAATAAATGCTATACTTCAGCTTTTAGATATATATAGATGAAGAAAGTTTGGCTCCAAATAAGTTTGGAGTTATTTTTTCCAACCAAATATGTGACAAATTATAAGACTATCCATGTGTATTATTTAAACAAATTATATGTCTCATTAAAAAAGTCATATGACTAAAATTACAAATGAATAATCTCTTCAATTGCCACATAGTATGTTAGAACAATATAGCTACAAACATGTTTGGAGTCACTTTAGACTATTTAGATTGTAGATAGTAAAATTATAGATGCACAATATGAAAGACAAAGTTTGGTTCAAAACATATTACAAATAAGAAGATGATATTTATTGTCTTTGTCATATGCTATGTACATAACCCACTTAACTCAACCAACCAAATGAGTCATGTGCATTGTGTATGATAGGACATATGTCATCTTCCTGTTGATATTTGAAACCTAAGGCTCCAAACATGTTTGGAACTAAACATTTTTCACAAGAAGCCTAACATGAATTCCAAAAGCAAGTAGTAGTGCAGTACCAGGAAGTGCAGTGTCATTGATAAAAGAGATACTTACAAATCCCCAACCAGCTTTGGTGAACTCTTGACCTACAATACTGAATTCACAACGAGTTGAAAGGAAGAGTTCTACGTACGCACGGTCATCAACAACAGCAACAACACCACCCCTTTGTGGACCGTCTTTTAAGGCTTTGGCATAATCTTCGGTAGAGTTAAGAGGAACAAGTCTAGACTCATGAATACCAAGTTCCTCAACTAAATAACTTCTAGCATATGAACCTTGTTGGTAGCCAATGGGATCATTGCTGTTAATTAGAGTTTCAATGCCTTTAATGGGAGAAGAAAGTTGTTGCACTGTAAGAATTGAGGTCAAACTTGCAGTGTAGCTTGAGTTTATTATAAGAACAACAAATAACCATATAATTAGCACAAAACGAGTAGGGTTTCTTTTTGTTTCTTCCTCTACCAAAAAAAAAAAAAAAAAAAAAAAAAAAAATGATTACTTGATAAGTGAAACACAAACTACCATGCGTTGCTATTCCTACGATGACCATAAGAAAATACAAGTAAATTAGAGTCAATTCACTTACTATGGGCATAAAACAATGTTGAAAAGCTAAACCTGCAGAATCAAAGGAATGTAGGTGATTGGAGGATTCGACTAAGAAGATGCAATCTAAACATGATTGGTTCATCAAATAGACATATTATAAGAAAGAAGGAAATTCACAACACAAAAGACTTTCCTACAAATTACTATTTCACATTTATGGATAGTTTGATCTCTATAGCAAAGGATAGCAAGGAGTTTCTACTTTCCCTAAATCAGAGAGAATCAGCCATATACATGGTCACAATCTAATAAAAAAAAAATTGTACTTGGTGCACAAAACTCCTATTATTTTAAGGCTTGAAAAAGGTGAATGATAAAAATCTTTACAACCAATTCTTTAAATAAAAAAAATTATAGGAGAGGTTGATTCTTAGAATCAAGCTCGCCTTTTACCATCGCACCAAAGTCCAACCTCCATTGTTACAATATTATGTCAACAACAAAATTACATAAAAGAAACTTCGAATCAATTTAATGTTGAGTTGTTTACACTAAAAAAAAAAGAAGTAAAACTAGTAGGATGAAACTTATCTTGATTATTTTGCACTAAGCAAAGAGTGACAAAAGGAATTTATGCATTTAGCTCAAGGCCATGATATGTTTAATTCCTCACCATAGAACAGTTGAAAATTGTTCATCAGGAGTACCTTGGAAATGAATATTATTTTTATGCTCCAAAAACCAAATAACTGCTCCCACAATAAGGAAAGAGATAGTTATGACAAGCCACATCATTGGAGTGAATTGGAACTCAACTTCTTAACTGAGGCCACTACTACTAGCCCCGACTCGATATATGGTTGTGTAAAATCCACCATTCTTGTTCAATCAGTAGTGATTGCAATGTCACCTATTGCTGCATCAAAGACCTATATTGAAGAAGAAAATTAGAGAATAGAAAAATAGTCAAAATATTCTTTTGTCCTTGAAAAATAGTATATGTTCTATTTCATTTCTAAAAATTTAAAATGTCACACATTTCGTCCTTTTGTCTATTTTTGTGTTTCTATTGTATATTTTAGGGATGAAAATAGTGCATATATTATATTTTAGGGTTAAGAAAGATATAATTTAGGTTCTTCTTTTGTCCCTAAAATATCATCCATGTTTCATTTTTGCCAGTGAAACTTAATATAAGTGGACAGAATGATGAATTGTAGAAATTTTAAACTTTAAGATGAGGAAAGAACCTAAACTATATTTTAAGGAGAAAAAGAATATTATGGCCTTAGAAAATCAATGAAAACTTCACAAAGTTCTGAAACAATTTTTTTGTTTGTAGTACTTACACCCATCGTGATCAAACGCACAAGCTCAGTGCAACTTGGGTTATTACGACCATCCCCAAATGGAACTAATTTATATGGGATAGCATATGGCAATAAACTCAATGTAGCAGTAAATACATCAATGCAGTATCCTTTGAAAATGTCAGTGCCTTCTGCTTGTGACACAAATTCACGATAACTAACTCGTGTTGGGACTCCAATTATCAATTGCCTTCCATTTTTTGGAAAAGCCCACCCTCGAGGAAGTTGTGTAGTTTGTCCTGGCCAAATTACACTATATAGTCTTTGATTTGCACTAGAACGATTAGGAGGCTTTGTGTAAAGCACTTCTGGAGGCAAAACTGATAAGCCAGAATAATTAGTCCAATAACCAACCCTTCTAAACCCTGTGCCAATGACATTGATGACTTCAAATGCAGGATTAATGAAGTCCTTATCGGGAGTAAACTCAATTGGTCCTGTTACACCACTCATATTGACCTGTAAAATGCTCTTAAGCAACAAATTCCCTCCATTAAAAATGTTTAAAGCATCAAGTCTCAAACTCCCTCCACGCAACTCACTTAACCTCGAATCATTCGAGAACGAGATAACTCCTCCCTGATTGAAAAAGGCATCAATTGCATGAGCAAGCACCCAAACTGTGTCATAGGCATATAGACCATAAGTATTTAGCCCAAAAGAGACATTAGCACTTTTTCCCTTGGTCAAGTTGTTCCATTTGGAAACAAATTTTCTTTTGAGTTTTGAATCTAGTGCATCCATACGCAATGTAATAACTCCTTGAAAATCATCCATTACATCTGAAGCTAAGGGAGAATCAGTATCCAATATGGTAGAGAGCCAATTAGTAGCTATCCACACAAACCCAGATTCCATCATTCCAAGATACTTTGCTAAATTAAGCACCATCGAACCTGGACCATCATAAGTGTGAACAATAATTATCCGAGACTCTATTAGAGAAACCTGTTACAATACCAAAAAAAAAAAAAAAATGATTAAATTCAAACATTCTTAATAGTTTAAACTTTTGGGATAATAAATAATTTATCTTATAATATCAAAACTAGTATTCCTAATTTCTAATTATGTCTCTACATTATCTCTCATTTAAAAGGTTAAAAATCCTATGTGTTGGATCCTATTTATTAAGAGGGTGGGTTAGCCAAATAGTTAAATGATTAAATCCATTCATTCCTAACAAGTTAAACTTTTGTTGATTAGTAATCTATCATAACCTTAATCAAAACGTCGGTGATGTCATCCCGGGTCGCTTCAGAGGGCATGGGTGCTTTGTATGAGATCTTACATCGTTTCTCAGCAAGCTTATCCCCTAATGCAACAATCCCATTTCTGCCATAATCATCGTCAACATAGAGTGCAATCACCTCTTTCCATCCATAGTAGTCTACGATTTCTGCTACTGCAGCCATCTGAAAAAGATCATTTTGGGAAGTTCTAACAAAGAATGGGAACTGAAGTGAAGACAACGTTGGGTCTGTTGCTGAATATGACAATAGAGGAACTTGGAGCTCATTTGATATATGAGAAATTACATGAGCTGTTACAGAATTTAAGGGGCCAATTATGGCCACTGTGTCTTTCTCCATGAACTGTAAAGTTGTTATGATAAATTAAAGAAAGAAAAATCACAATTGATTGGTGATTCAAGGTAACCTACCTTAAGAGAATATGACAAGTGAACAAACAAAGAAGAGTTATAAGCAAATAACTTACTCTCAACAATGCCCAAAAATCCATTGTAATTGGAGTCTTGCATTGTAAGTTGGATCTTAGTTCCAGCAAGAACAGTTGGATCAGAATTCACATCTTCAATCGCAGCTTTTATTGCCACTTTTGCAACCTTTCCAATAATAGACTTGTAAGCGAGAATAGCCCCAACGTTGACAACACTAGGCCTTGTAGAGATATTTGTAACCACCCCATTTGATAAAATCTCATGGCAAAAAACTACTAACACCATAAGCCAAACTCTAGTCATAGTAAATTATTTGACACAAACCCTAATTCTCACCTTTTTTCTGCAAATAACACAAAACTATACCATCAAGAAATGTACACAAAATAAAATAAAATATTAAGAAGTACATAAAAAAAATAATAAAATAAAAAAAATGAGAGAGAGAGCATAAAGAATTAATATGGTTTGATCTGAGCGGCCTACATCAATCTCAAAAGGCCCAAATAACCACTGTTTTAATATTGATCTCTATATGTTACAATGAACTCAATGAAGAGTGCATATATAGTAGACTAACCTTGGAGTAGGCCTAAGGCTAGAGTAATATATTTTCAACTATGGATATAGTAAGGATTATGATTCTTAGTACAATTTGGACTAGGATACAATATATTTGAATCTTGACTATATCTCTAACAATTCTCTTAAACTCTAGGTAGTAGAAGGTTGATGACAACCTGAGTTTAAAAGGGGAAAGTGTGACCAAGTAGAGTAAAAATGATATACTGGAATGAAGGCAATGCCCATCCGTATGCATGATTTTAGAAACTTGACCAAAGATGAGAGAGATGCAAAACCAGAAAGAAAGTGAGATGCCAGGTAGGAGGTACTAATTAGAGTGGTTCATTATGAAACCCGCTATACAAAGATGTTTGAGTCATGCGACAAGTAAGAAAGTCAAATAGAAGCTACCGTTCTAACTCTCGCAACCAAAGTAGCAAACTACCAAGGAGAGCCAATAAAGGCAACAAAGGTGGTCATTAAAATGCATGATTAGAAGGAAATTAAGTCAGATGCCGAATACAAATCTTCTGTAACATTTTTTTATGTTTCACTTAATGATCCGCCAGTGTGATTATGAGAAGCTCCAACGTGAACTTATGTGGAGGATGACTCTTCTAAATGGGGAAGGATGTGTGGCAGTGTGTATGGGTTTTTTTTCGAAGGACGTTGTCCAATGTATCGGGATAGTTAGGCTTAGAGATGGGATGAAATCGTAATTTCATGTTCACAAAAGCCTAAATCTAACTACTCTAAGACCTATAATGGGCTGACAACATTGGTAAGATGGTGCACCTAGCTTTGATCCCATGTTAAAATAAGAAAAATATATCAAGAAGTAAAAAGAGAGGAAGAACATAATGAATTAATAATTAATACAATATAACTAGGAATACAATAAAAGTTCACAATAATTTCACATCACTAAATTAACTTACAATCTCACACATGAGCCCACCACAATGTACAATTACTATTTTTTTGTATAATATTAATTTAAAGATATTATGAAATTATTGTAAATTTTTGTTGCATCCCTCATATAACTCGAAATAATATGGTTTAATTAGCCTTTGTGATCTGCTACATCGAAAAGCATTTAATAACTACTATATCTTTATTATTGAACTCTACCTATTATAATGAATCTATATATTGAGTGGTATACAATAGAAAAGTCTAGATTAATCCCGTGACAAAAAAAAAAAAAAAATATATATATATATATATATACACATACACACACACACAAGTGCTCCACACGTGCAATAAGACTTTTTTTTTTTTTTTGAGTTTAATGTAATTTTTTAATTTGAATTTATCTATTGTTAGTGAGGTTACACATGAAGGAATTTTTAAGAAACTAAAATTTAGAGTTTGAAATAGAGTAAACTGCTGGATTTAGTGTATGCTAGTTTTTAAGAAAAAAATGTATCAAATGTGCATAAAATATATTTAAATAGAGAGTGTGTTATTTTTTAGGAAAAAAATTTCTCTGATAGTTTTTTTTTTTTTTTAATTTTTTTTAATTACAATTTTAACCTCATTTTTTATTTTTTAAGAATAAGGAATATCTAATTAGATTAGAGGTATTTTTTATATTTTTTGAAGTCATAACTAACTTTTTTAATCCTCTTCATATATAGAGATATATAAAAAAAATTCCTAGATTAACCTTAAAGTTATTAGTATAAATATTTTTTTTTTGAGTATAAATAGACTGCGTGTACAACAACGATTAAAATTCCTAGTTAAATTTTGACTACAATAATACAATGGACTCTGACCTTGACTATATGTCTAACACCACAAAAGATATTTGTAATTTAAGAAGCAATTGAATGATGAATCTTAGAACATGAAGCAGAGTGGTAATAAATGGCAAAATATAACTAAGTTTCTCAATTAAATTGAAATATGTGGCTAATTATTTTATTGGTCAATACACTTCTTTTGTTTATAAATTACAACTTTTAAGGCTATATACTTGAATTAAATTGAAAAGTGTAAGCTAGAGTACCTATAAAATGATATCTAAATTTTATCCATAAATAAAATACAGAATATTTTCACATGTATTTGATTGCCCTTGTAGGGGGTGGATTCGAGCGCTCTCTAAGGATTGAGAGAGTGGACCCAAGCCCAGCTAACCCTCCAATAAATTTGTAGAGTATGGGCTCAAGAGCTAGGCCTTAGTAAAGAGGGCAACGGCCATGCATGGTTGTACGTGATTGCTAACAACTAAAACGTGGGTTAGAACACACAATGAGGCTCCTCGGACGTGCCTTATGGAGCTGGAAATTCTTATTATCTCTTTTCAGAAAGGTTACAAGAGTTGAGAGAAAATACTTTGCTACAGTATTCCTTTTTCTCTGGTTTTTCGTCCGTCCCCTTCACAAGAGGGATTTTCACATTATATACTCCTCACTCAGTTGATCCTAGCCCTACATTTGTTGATCAATCCGGTTTCCACTTGAGTGCCTGTCCCATCAGCCGCATTCCCATACCTTCAGTGGGTTGCAGCGCTCAAGGCGGCACTGTTCAGAGGTCCTATCCTCATTAATGCGGCCAGAGCGTTAGTTGAGGGCATTTAATGTGGAGGTGACAGTTCGCCTGGGACCTGCTCCTCCGCCATGCTTCAATGTCCGGTGATTGGTTCTTGCTATTTGCTCCTTGGATGCCTGAGGAAACTTCCCTTGAAGGTGTGCTGTATGCCCACTTTCTGTCCTCGGCCTACCGAGGATGTAACCATCCTCGGCAATGCTCCTGGAGTCCTGGGCTCTAAACTTTTGTCCTCGGGCCTCGGATCATGGAGGCGTCCTCGGCGTGGGCCTCTGGGCTTGGCTTGGAGTGGGCCGGGGTTGCTGACTTATTCTGGCCCCACAATAGCCCCTCAAAATCATGCTGTCCGCATCCTCGGGCGAAAAGGAGGATTTTGATATCCCCGGACCTGCTTCGCGTCTAATCAAGTCTTATCCCTCGTCAGCGTTGGCGCCTTTTCAACTGCCCAAGGTGCGTTACTGGCGCTTCGATGTGCGTAACGTGTCTTGCATTAAATTCGGGCGGCTTTATGCTCCCCACGTTCAACGGGCAGATGACAATCTAACGGTGGAGATGCGTCCGGCACTTATGGGCGGGAAAACTTGCGCAGCTCTTCTTTCTAGGGTATAAGTACCTATTAGAGCCGTTTCTTCACTTTTCATTTTGCAATCGAGAGCTCCTGCGCCTCTATTCTGAGTCCAGCCAAACTTCCACCTCCATCTCCAGCACAAAAAGCCAGTCCGAGGAGCTCCTCCTCATTTCTGTAAGTCTCTCTGTCTCTCTCTGAGCTTTCTCCCTCTCTACTCGTCCTTCTCTTTCATTCGTTCATCTTTTAGTTCCCTTAGGCGTCATCTAGGATGGGTAGACTTAAGAAGTTTGTTGGCACTGAGGAGGCGATGGAGAAATTCATCGCCGATTACAAGATACCGGCCAACGTGGGCTTAAGGTATTGTGAGGAGGGGGAGTGGTACCTCAAGAGGCGAGAGGGCGAAGTGGTGATTCCTGTCATCGCTTTCCTTGAAGGGGGGATGAGGATCCCCATGGGGCCAGTGATGAGGGGTTACCTCACCTACTTCCGGTTGACCCCCACCCAGTGCGCCTCCAACATGTTCAGAATTTTGGGCAGTGTGGACGCCCTTAATGAAAAGATGGGTCTGAGGCTGACCTATCACGATGTCAACTACTGCTACAATCTTCAACATTTGAAGAACAAGTCCTATTACATGAGGACGAGGGACGACAGGGTCTGGCTTATCCAGTGCCTCCCCGAGTCCAACAAGGGGATGAATGAGGATTTCCTCATTGTGTTCGGAGCGTGGCACGATGGCCTACATTGTCCGACGACGGAGGGAGCACCAGGTGGGGCAGTGGGAATTAGAGGGGATTTATAGATTATAGCTTCTTTCTCTGCGTTATTTCTTCTTGTATTGTTTGGTTTCTAACCACGAATGTGTACTCTCTTTGCAGATCCGCATTCCTATGCGCGCCATTTCAGCTTGATCAATAGGGAGGACTTGCAGAAGGTGCTCAGGTCGGCGGAATTCGAGGACGAAGAAGACCACCAAGTCAGAGCTGCGCACAAGATTTTGGGGTACACTCCGCTCCAGAAGTCATTTGCGGCCCCAAAGTACGTGATCAGAGCAAAGGATCCTCGGCTGCAGAAAATAGAAGTGACCGAGGACGGGTTCGAGTTTCCCGAGGACGCCTCCACTTCAGAAGACGTCACAGTAGCAGTCCCCTCGTCTTCCCATTCGTTCCCAGAGGCCGCGGAAGAGAACTTAGAGAGGGAAGGGGAACCTGTAGATTTTGGTACTGCCGAGGAGGGTTTCGGCGTTTTTGAGCAACTCCATCAGTCCGAGGACCCCTCTGGAGACTTGGGTGATCCTCGTCTGACCGAGGCAGACCTCTTAGCGTCAGAGACATCTTCCTGGCGCAAGATGGGCTACAAGAAGAAGTACCAGCCAAGCCTGTCCGAACTACTAGAAGGGCAGCCGGGGAAGTCCAAGCCGAAGCTTCCTCCCCCATCTCCAAAGAATCGTCCTGTTCAGACCAGGTCGGCTTCAACACAATCCAAGCTTCCTCCTCCTCCGCCTCAGGCGAGCCCGTCGTCCAGGCACGAGCCCGCTGACCCTAAGCAGAAGAAGGACAAGGGTAAGAGGACCCTTGAGGACAAATCTGGGCCCACGCGGGAGGGCGATGGCAATCAGCGGCCATCGAAGCAATTGAGGATAGGCCCCTCAACGCAGGATAAACAGGTCGCTCCCCCGCCCGAGGTCCAGGCCTAGCTCCCCGCCCCAATGCTCCGCGGGGCTCCCTTGAGGGATGACTCCTCCCTCAGGGACTTTAAGGATGGCGAAGGCGCGTACGTGGCCGACGCTGTGGAGAGATGCCTGCTCCTGCCTGCGGACATGGCGGAGCTGGGAACCATGAGGAGTAGGGATGTCTTCCTCTGCCTCAAGCGGTATTTGGGGATGGTAAGACCTTAACACTTGTGCTTTTTCTTGCCTTTTTCTTGCTTTCATTTCTTTTTGAGCTCGGCTAATTGCAACTTGTCTGTTTCGTTTGGCAGGCTGTACAGGCCACCTTCAGGCTGGAAGAGGCGGCCAATGAACATGGGAAGGCCCTGGATCTGGAGCGCGATAGGCGCTTGGTGGCTACCCGGACCCTCAAGACGTCGGAGGAGGACCTTGCCAAGGCCAGGGAGGAGCTGAAGGCAATGACCCAGGCTAGGGAAAGCGCAATGTCAGGCCTTGAGGGTGCCCAAAGGCAGGCCGAGACTCAGACAAAGCGTCTGGGTGAGGCAGAGAAGCTGTTGAAGCTCGCCGAGGATCAGATAGCTGGCCTGGCGAAGAAAGTGGCAGATGCCGAGGAGGCCAAGAGGGTGGCTGAATGGGCCAAAGGGGAGGCTGAGAGGGCCAAGCTTGAGGCAGAGCAGGGCAGGGAGGAAGCCTGGGCCACTAAGCAGGAAGCTGAGGAGGCAGCATTTACTGCCGGGGCAGCTGAGACAGCAGCTGCCTACAAATCCCAAGTCCCTGGGGTATGTAGGCGCTACTGCTCCGAAACTTGGAGCGAAGCCCTCAGGCAGGCTGGAGTGGAGGCTTCTTCTGACTTGTGGAAGGAGGAGAACGTGTACTACCCTCCTTTTATCCGCGAGACTGCCCCCGATGGCTCTGAAGCCGAGGAGGCTGCTGTGGAAACTGCTGCTACTCCGGGCGAAGAGGCCTCGGATGCTGGGGTTGCTGATGAGCCAATCCAAGGGAGCAATCCTCCCGTGGTGGTTGTGTTGAGTGATGGCTCCAACGAGGACGCGCCTCAGCAGGTTGTAGAGCCTTCCCCCGCTGCCCAGGTCTCTTCTGCCGAGGGGGCGGCTATTCCTGCTGTGCCTCTGCAGGCCATTCCCATTAGTCAGGGCTCAGGGGACCCTGAGGCAGCTACGGGCCAGCCACCCACTGAAGCAGCCAACTAGGCCCCATGGCCCTTCTGCCTGCTGCACTTCATTTCTGCATCTCTTTCCTTTTTTTTTTTTTTTTTTTGCTTTATTTGTAATGCGACTTCCTGGGTGCAATTCCCTTGTGTTTAATGAAATGAAAACTTTATTTCCTTTTCTGTTTGTTGTGGCTATTTCCTTACTTGCACGCTATTCATTTTTTCGTATAACTTTGACTTCAATTGTACCTCGGCCAATCGCGGCATTTGATAATTACAACGTAAGGGTTTGTATGCTCGGGCGGACCTTTTATGTCCTAAGGAGCAGGTGGAATTCTGAAGTACACTTAGGATCTTTTAGAGTAGTTAGTTTCCCCTTAGGCATAGGTCCGAGGACCCAGCAGTTCTATGGTTCTGTCTAACACTTGGTTTTCTTAAAGTGGTTAGTTTCCCCATGGGACTGAGTTCGAGGACCATGCAGTTCCCTGGTTCTGTCTAACTCTTAAACTTTCTGAAGCAGCTAGTTTCCCCATAGGACTGGGTCCGTGGACCATGCAGTTCCTTGGTTCTGTCTAACGCTTAGCATTCTTAAGTAGCTAGTTTCCCCATGGGACTGAGTCCGAGGACCATGCAGTTCCGTGGTTCTGTCTAACACTTGGGTTTTCTTAAAGTGATTAGTTTCCCCATGGGACTGAGTCCGAGGACCATGCAGTTCCCTGGTTCTGTCTAATACTTGGGTTTTCTTAAAGTGATTAGTTTCCCCATGGGACTGAGTCCGAGGACCATACAGTTCCCTGGTTCTGTCTAACATTTAGTTTTCTTAAAGTAGTTAGGACGCGAGGCAAATAACTAAGATATGCTAACAATATGAATCAAAGTGGCTTCTTTATTAATAGTAGTACCTTTTCAGGTTGTTTACATTCCATGGACGAGGTACGGGTTTGTCATCTAAATCTTCTAAATAGTACGCTCCTGTCCCTGCCACCGAGGTTATTCGGTAGGGGCCCTCCCAGTTGGGTCCGAGCTTTCCCCAGGAAGGGTTCTTGGCAGTTCCTACAACTTTTCTCAGCACCAGGTCTCCCGGTGCTAGTGGTCTGAGCTTTACGTTGGTGTCATATCCCTGCTTGAGCTTTTGCTGGTAGTAGGCCAGCTGGATCATTGCTTGCTCTCTTCGTTCGTCTACCATGTCCAGGCTCCGCCCCAGCAGTTCATCATTGCTGCCTGGGGTGAAGGAGCTCGTCCTTAGTGTCGGGAAATTGGTTTCCAGGGGGATCACTGCCTCCGCACCATAGGTCATGGCAAAAGGTGTTTCCCCTGTTGAGCGTCGGGGCGTAGTCCGATACGTCCAGAGGACATGGGGCAGCTCTTCTACCCATCTCCCTTTGGCGTCATTCAGTCTCTTCTTAAGCCCGTTGACAATGACCTTGTTGACCGCCTCGGCCTGTCCATTCCCCTGGGGGTAGGCTGGCGTTGAGTACCTGTTTGTGATCCCAAGTTCGCGACAGTACTCCCTGAAGGCCTTGCTATCGAACTGGAGTCCGTTATCCGAGATGAGGGTATGAGGGACCCCGAACCGCGTAATTATGTTCCTCCAAAGGAATTTCTTCACGTCTACATCTCTGATGTTGGCTAGTGGTACGGCCTCGACCCACTTGGTGAAGTAGTCTGTGGCCACCAACAGATACCTCTTGTTCCCTGGTGCCTTGGGGAAGGGTCCCACGATGTCCAAGCCCCATTGGGCGAACGGCCATGGACTGGATAACGGATTGAGGACCCCTCCTGGCTGATGGATGTTTGGGGCGAACCTTTGGCATTGGTCGCACTTCTTGACATACTCCTGGGCCTCTTGCTGCATTCCCGGCCACCAATATCCTTGAGTGATGGCTCGGTGAGCCAGGGATCTCCCCCCTGTGTGGCTCCCACATATTCCCTCGTACAGCTCTTCGAGTAGTAATTCCGCCGCTCCAGGGTGGACGCACAGTAGGTATGATCCAGAGTAGGAGCGCTTATATAGCTTGTGATCCTCGGACAACCAGAACCGAGGGGCCTTCCTTCTAACCTTCTCGGCTTCTGACTTGTCCTCGGGCAGGATATCTTCTTTTAGGAATCTCACTATGGGGTCCATCCAGCTGGAACCCACCTCAATCTGGTGGACGGGGATCCCTTCTCTTGGCACTTCGCTTGCTCTCCCCAGATGTTCCACGAGTATTATCCGGGGCAGATCCCCTGCCGAGGAGGTTGCGAGCGTGGCCAGTGAGTCGGCATGGCTGTTCCCGCTCCTGGGGATATGAGACAGGCTGTAGAGGCTAAACCCCAATCGCAAGCGCCTGACTTGGCCCAGGTATTCTTGCATTCTTGAATCCCTGGCCTCCATCTCCCCATTTACCTGGCCTACCACCAACCTCGAGTCCGAGAACATCTCTATCGACTTTCCTCCCATCCTTTGTACCATGATCATCCCTTGTAGTAATGCCTCATACTCGGCCTCGTTGTTCGTGGCCGCGAATCCGAGCCTTAGGGATTTCTCAATGACATGATCTTCAGGGGATACTAGGACCAGCCCCACTCCGGACCCCCTTTGGTTTGCCGCGCCATCCACATACACTTTCCAACGTGGTGCCCCTAGGATGGAGATTGCCCAACTGATTTCTCATCACGGCTCTTATCCTCGGCCGTCACTTCTACGACTGGTTCGGCGAACTCGGCCGTCAAATCTGCGAGAACCTGGCCCTTTATGGAAGTCCGGGGCATGTACTTGACGTCAAAAGCCCCCAGAATTGTGTTCCACTTCGCGATTCTGCCTGTGTAATCAGCGGTCCGGAGCACAGACTTCAAAGGCAATTGGGTTAGGACAACCACGGTGTGAGCTTGGAAGTAATGGGGGAGCTTTCTCGTGGCGTGGACTACAGCCAGGATGGCCTTCTCTAAGGGTAGGTATCTCACCTCCGCTTCGTGCAGCGACTTGCTGACGTAGTAAACTGGCTTTTGAACGCCATTATCTTCCCGTATCAGTACTAGGCTCACCGCATGGGGCGCCACAGCAAGGTACGCGTATAGGACCTCGTCGACCTCAGGATGGGACATGATAGGCGGTCGGGAGAGGTAATCCTTGAGTTGCTGGAAAGCTGCGACACAATCCTCAGACCACTCGAATCCCTTCCATTTGTTGATCAGGAGATAAAAGGGTCTACACCTGTCAGCCGACCTGGAAATGAACCGGTTCAGCGCCGCGATCATCCCAGTAAGCTTTTGGATCTCCTTGGGATTCTGCGGAGGCTTCATATTGTGAATGGCCTTGATCTGGTCAGGGTTGACCTCGATCCCCCGGTGGGTGATCATATACCCCAGAAACTTGCCAGAGCTTACGCCAAATGAGCATTTTGAGGCATTAAGGCGGAGCTGGTGCTCTCTCAGGACGCCAAATGTGCGGCCGAGGTCTTCCAGGTGCTCGGACACCAACTTGCTTTTCACCACCATATCGTCAACATAGACTTCGACGCTCTTGCCCAACATCGGCTCGAACATTCTCGTCATCATCCTCTGGTAGGTGGATCCGGCGTTTTTCAGGCCAAACGGCATGACCTTGTAGTGGTAGTTCCCAATGGGTGTCACAAATGCCGTCTTCTCTCGGTCCTCCAAGGCTAGGGGGATTTGATGATAACCCTGAAAAGCATCTAGGAAGCTCATCCGAGGATGGCCTGCAGTCGCGTCTACTAGCTGGTCTATTCGTGGCATCGGGAAGGGGTCTTTTGGGCATGCTCTGTTCAGGTCTGTGAAGTCTACACAAACCCTCCATTTCCCACTTTTCTTCTTGACCACCACAGTGTTGGCCAACCACGTTGGGTAAAAGATCTCCTTGATAGCCCCCGCGTGCTTAAGCTTATCGACCTCTTCCCTGATCGCATCAGCGTGCTCTTTCGACGGGCGCCAAGGTGGCTGCTGCTTGGGGATCGCAGATGGGTTGACGTTGAGGTGGTGACAGATGAAAGATGGATCAATCCCAGGGGCATCGCAGGGGTCCCATGCGAACACGTCAAGGTTCCTCTTGAGGAATTCAAGTAACTCCTCCTTCTCCCGTGGAGGCAGCTGGATCCCGACCTGGAAAAACTTCTCCGGATCATCGCCAATTATCACCTTCTCCAGGTTTTCGCATTTTGCATCCTCGGCAGGTGCATCCGGAGGTGCCACCTGGGTCTTTGATTGCTATGAATTTTCCTCGGATAGGGCCGAGGACTGTGCATCGGTCCGATGGGATATGGCAGCCACTGTGCAATGCCTAGCCGTGGATTGGCAACCTCGGATCTCCAGAACCTGGTCCCCTGACAGGAATTTCACCTTCTGGTGCAAGGTGGAGGCTACGCCATCCAGGGCGTGTAGCCAGGGCCTTCCTACGATGGCTGTGTAGGGAGAGTATGTGTCCACCACTATGAAGTTCGCCTCCACCACCACTGGGCCGGTCTGTACGGGCAGTCTGATCATGCCCTTTGGGATGTCGAGCTTCCCGTCGAAGCTCATTAGGGGGGAGCTATAAGGTGTGAGGTCTTCCTGCTTTAGCCCCAGCCCCTTGTAGAGGTCTGGACACATGACCTCGGCTGCGCTGCCACCGTCCACCATCACCCTTTTCACGTCGTAGCCCCCTATTCTGAGGGTGACGATTAGGGCGTCCTCATGTGGTTGGATGGTCCCAATCTTGTCCTCCTCCGAGAAACTCAGGGCTGGGGGAGGATTCCTCCTGGACCTCTTTGGCCCCGTCCGGGGGTCCTCGGCGGGCAGTTGGGCCACAGACAACACTCGCAAAGGGGGTGTGCCCGTCCTTCCTGGCCCAGCCAGGATTATATTGATCGTCCCGGTGGGTTGCCCCATGGCGGCGTCCCTCCGAGGCTCTTGGTAGGTCCGGTTTTGCTGGCCGCTGGAATGGTGGAAGAGGTGCTTCAGCCTCCCCTCCTGGACTAGCTGGTCCAGGTGGTTCCAAAGATCCCTGCAGTCCTCCTTAGTATGTCCGTGATCCTGGTGGTACTGGCAGTAGCGACTCTGATTGCGTCTACCAGGTTCCCCAGCCATCTTGTTCGGCCACCTGAAGTACGGTTCGTCCTTTATCTTCTCCAGCACCCTGTGCACGGGTTCTCGGAACATAGCGCCTATTGTCTGCGCGTTGGTCGCTCCAGATTGCCCACCGAAATCCCTCCTCGGACGGGCATTGTCATAACGGTCCGACCTGAAATCCCTTCTCTCCTGAGGGATAGCCTTCTCTTTGCCTTTGCCTTGCAGCATATCTTCCTCCACCCGCTTGTACTTGTCGATCCGATCCATCAGCTGCCGCACGCTGGTGGCTGGCTTACCGGTTAGGGACTTCCTCAGGCCGTGCCCCATAGGTAATCCATTCTGGAACGTGTTGATGGCAACAGCGTCGTACTTGCCGTCCAGCTCGTTGTAGATCTCCCAATACTTGTCCGAGTAAGCCTTGAGGGTCTCCCCGTCACGCATGGACAGGGACAGCAACGCGCTCATGGGCCGAGGAGGCCTGCTATTTGTGACAAAGCGGGAGCCGAAAGCCTGGGTCAGCTGCCTGTACGAGTCTATGGAATTCGTCCGTAGACCGTTGAACCACCTCATTGCCACAGGTCCCAAGCTGGATGGGAAGACTTTGCACATCAGCGCCTCGTTCTTGGAGTGGACAGCCATCCTTTGGTTGAACTGGCTCACGTGCTCCACAGGGTCCGTTTTGCCGTTGTAAGCAATGAAGGTTGGCTGCTGGAACCGCCGAGGAAGCTCCGCGTCCTCTATACGACGCGTGAAGGGTGACTTGGAGAGCCAGTCCAGCGCCCTGCTCATGGCGTCGCCTCCTAAGTCCCTGAGGGTTGGGTTGGCACACCTTCGCCTCTGGTAGCGCTCCTCCTCGTGGGAGAAAGTCTCGCTGGGGGGCGTTCTTGACCTCTGCCTGTATTCATCATCGCTTTCGTCGTCGGAGGGCAGGTCAGGGCTAGGCTCGGACCGTCTTCGTTGCGCACGGCGCAGCTTCCTCTTTAGATCATCTATCTCGCGTTGCATGGCCACCTTATCGTCCCTTCTCTGGGAAGCGTGGCTGTGGGCCTCTTGTGAACGCGTGGCCTGGCCATCGTCGCGCTTCTGGGGAATGTGCCTGTCCCCTCGGCTTTCGCTCGCCGTTGAAGTATGCACGCTTCCTTCTCGAAATCGCCTGTTGTCGTTCTGACCGCCCCCGGGGTCGCCATATTTACCCTGATGCCGTGACTTCGCCGGTTCAGGTCGATTGGGAGTTCCTTGGTGAGGGCCTGATCCTACCATGTTCGACTGTTGTCCTTACCAACGCACAAGCTCTTCCCACAGACGGCGCCAATTGTAGGGGGTGGATTCGAGCGCTCTCTAAGGATTGAGAGAGTGGACCCAAGCCCAGCTAACCCTCCAATAAATTTGTAGAGTATGGGCTCAAGAGCTAGGCCTTAGTAAAGAAGGCAACGGCCATGCATGGTTGTACGTGATTGCTAACAACTAAAACGTGGGTTTGAACACACAATGAGGCTCCTCGGACGTGCCTTATGGAGCTGGAAATTCTTATTATCTCTTTTCAGGAAGGTTACAAGAGTTGAGAGAAAATACTTTGCTACAGTATTCCTTTTTCTCTGGTTTTTCGTCCCCCCCCTTCACAAGAGGGATTTTTACATTATATACTCCTCAATCAGTTGATCCTAGCCCTACATTTGTTGATCAATCCGGCTTCCACTTGAGTGCCTGTCCCATCAGCCGCATTCCCATACCTCCAGTGGGTTGCAGCGCTCAAGACGGCACTGTTCAGAGGTCCTATCCTCATTAATGCGGCCAGAGCGTTAGTTGAGGGCATTTAATGTGGAGGTGACAGTTCACCTGGGACTTGCTCCTCCGCCATGCTTCAATGTCCGGTGATTGGTTCTTGCTATTTGCTCCTTGGATGCTTGGGGAGACTTCCCTTAAAGGTGTGCTGTATGCCCACTTTCTGTCCTCGGCCTACCGAGGATGTAACCATCCTCGGCAATGCTCCTTGAGTCCTGGGCTCTAAACTTTCGTCCTCGGTCCTCGGCATGGGCCTCTGGGCTTGGCTTGGAGTGGGCCGAGGTTGCTGACTTATTCTGGCCCCACAGCCCTCATTAAGGAGGAATTGAACAAGTCACACCACCTTATAGAGTAGCAAAAACTAATTAGCAAATACATCTATAATTAAAAAGAAAAAAGTTAACAAATGTCCTAAGGGTATTAGTTTAAAAAATACTTTTAGAAATTCTTTTATGGAAAAATAAAAAAGTAATTGATTTTTTAAAACATATATTTATATTTCTCATAAAAGTGATATTAATTTTTTTAAAATAGTCTATTAACAAATGCCCTAAAAACACTCATTAATCAAACTCAATTAAAAATTATACGACTCCTATAAAAAAAAAAAGTCAACTGCCAAAAAAATAAAACACTCAACCTTATCCAATTCACTTCAACTCTTGTTAACCGGACCCACAAAACCTATCCACACTCAAGCTAAAAATTATATCCTCTAAAAGTAGCAAATTAAATAAACGGTTATTGAATGTCTAGATGAAAAAATATGCACAGACAAAACAAAACAAAAAATGAAAGCGTTGACAAAAACTAACAAGACCAAAGGAGTGAATCTCAGGCTAGAGACCATTTCAATTTGAGTCAGGAGAACAACATATATCAATACTACTTAATACCAATGTATTGTTTTAGGATTACTACTCCATACATACATATATATATATGTCGATACGGTACTAATACAGTGTTGACTACCTTAAATCCGACTCAAACCATCAAAAAAAAAAAACTCCTTGTAGTTAAAAGTTTGAAAATCAATACTAAGTACATAACTGTGGGATCACAAAAAGTATCGATTTTACAGAAAGTAAAAAGGATAAGAGAAATCTGGAGAAATTTAATCCGACTTGCGAGGGAAAAAGAATTAAACTTACGCAGAAGCTTTAGCAATTAGCAGCCATTGTTTTTTACCTACAGCAGCTAGCAAACCCAACAACTAGGTCACTTTAACTATGTTTATGAAAGAGCTTATGTTCGGAGATCAAGTACGAGCTAATGAGCTCATGGTTATCCATTTGGTTAATAATGTGCAAAAAATATAGAAAAATTTCTTTGTCATTAATTTATTATTTTAGGAGATATTTCTCACTATACTTAATGTACGCGTAATACCCACATAAAAGCGAATAAGACAAAGAAAGAGACACTATTGGCTCTGATAACATGGGTACTTATGTTATGACCTGAAAGATTTTTAAATTAAATGCACTTTCATGCTAGTTTCCAAACTGGACTTTCTAGACTCAAGAGATTTGTGTGTCTGTGGTCTGCACCATGCTTTGCTAAACTCCTGTTTTGAATATGATGGTAAGGGTTATATTTTATGTAATTGGCATATCCTACTAATAAAATGAATTTTATATGATATTATCGAAAGCACAAGACTGCCTAAGAAACTGCTCAAGAAAAACTGAAACAGTAGATCCCGATACCCTACTCAATACCTATCGATGAGTTAATGAACCTCGATACCTTCTTGACACCTCTCGATCTATTGAGTCTTGGAAATTGAATTTAAAGTTCAGTTTTTGATACCTGCTCGACTTGTCGATCTATATATCGAGAGTAATAAGTCTCAATACCCTCTCGACACCTCTTGAACTATCAAGTCTCATGAAAATTGAATTTAAAGTTTAGTTTTCAGCCCATGATGACTTGGCTTTCTAGGGATTTGTGTACCAAGGTTCCAAAACATATATAAAAAAAACATATTTTATAGAAGTCATCAAGTACACAGAGAGACACACGCATAACAGGAGTTGTTGCGACATTTTGTGCGCCTAGGGTTTTGTGCCAAGTTACTTTTGGTTCATCCAAGTGTGGATTAAAGAACTATACAAAGCTACAACAATAAAAAAGATTGTTGTGGAGTTAGTCACAGATGTGAGATTAGTGCAAAGGAGAAATCTTCTATAAGATCAAGTCCAATCATGGGTATTGAAGTTGAGATTGATATAATTCAGTAGTTTCTACTGTAGGTAAGTACTTTGAAATAGGCTTGTAGGGTAAGATTTCTTATACTTATAACCGCTTTTTCTTGTTAGTGGATTCTTCAAGAGTGGCGACATGACTTGAAGTTCACCTGGTAGGGTTTTGTCTATGAGGGTTTTTCCATCGTAATCAAATTGTCATGTCAAACTTAATTACTTTCCAATGCACTCTATTTAGTTTGGTGATTTAATTGTGCCTTAAGTTGATTTGCATATAATATTAACTAATTAATTAACTTGAGTAATTGTTGGATTAATTAACTAGGGTCAATTTATAACCCAAAAATGAGGAATACCAAGACCCCACAACGGGGAATGCCAAGACCCAACACACTCAAACCAAAAGCCAACCATCATCTTCTCCTTTTCCAAAAGAAAAGACAACGTGCAATGAAATAATTGTTCACCCAAATTTGTACAAGTGCACACCTAAATTTGTATACATTCCCAAATGTGACCTCAGGTTACAAGACCATGCATAGAGGCATGCAACAAATGATGATATTACTCACATATATATTCACAAAATGCCCAAAATGACATACATATATTTACAACTCTAGGAGAAGCCAATTAAATGTGCAAAGGTAGACGTTTGAAGAGAATTTGAAGTCTACTGAAAGTCTATTTAGGCTTCATCACCTTTAACTAGACTTTTATTTAAAGATGATTTAGTATACATTCTTTTAAAACCCATGTTTGGATAAAGGAAGATGAGAGAGAATGAAGAAAAGACGTTTAAAAGTTAGTATATTCCAACCACCTTCTCTTTTCTTCTCCAATCTCTGACCCCCATTTCTCTCTATTCCAAACACACAAGTGGGCTGATTCATCTTCATCTACACCATTTTTTGAGAGCCTCTCCATTTGCCTTCTCTTAAAGCGGTTTCTGACTTTCTCTTCCTTTTCTCCAAGAAACATAAGAAATTTTTGAAAACATCCAATTATTGAGCTTCTACCAGAAGACTCAAAGTGCTTGTTGAACTTTTGAACCAATATTATGAAATATACAAAGAGAGCAACAAAACAAGCAAACCCACATAGACCAAAAAGGCCCCAAAAGCTTTTAAGCTGAAGTCGGTCTACTTCAATCGTCGTACCTTGTGCAGTACAAGCACTTCTCATAAGCCATTTGTCATGAATTCTTTGAAGTTCTCCATTCTCTGACAATCTTAAAATAGCAGTTGACATGTCAATTGCTAAAGGTGAATCTCGTGGAAAGGCCTGGTGATAAATGGAGAATATAAACAGGTTATTATAAGCCAACCACTACGATTAAAAAATAGAAACACACACTCAATTTGTATGATTAATGCGTGGTGCATGGCATGTTAACCTAATATGATATATTCAAAGATGTGCTCAAATAAATATGACTCAATATGTTTGGATTTAAGGTACTTGTAACAGCATGTTGAAAGAATTTGAAAACTTGCAAAGTCTTCTAGGACATCTTTAAGTTAATGCTTCCCAAATTCCTCAATTTGCAACAAAAGTACTGAATTGATGAAATACTTCTATATTTTCCATTTTTTATGATAGAATTGATGTTGTGATTAATTATGAGTGTGAGGGAGAAATAGAAATCAAATTTAGCCTAATAGCCAATGTCTACAACTAAAACCATGAATTGAGTCCATAAATTTATTATATTGAATTGTGTGTTATAATAAGCATATTGGAGGTTTATATAAAAAGACTAATTTTAAGGTAACCAGTGATTAACCCTAGGCTAAACAAGTTATGATGAGTCGTAAAATAGTACAACTTGTATAGGTACATTGAACTTAAACTGGTATCTCTAACATATCCCCTCAAACTATGTTGAAAGCTTGAGAATATCTTAAGTTTGAAAAGAAAGTGTGATTGTATATGAGAGCAAGCAAGACCAAATCAAAATGTAGAATAGATTGGGCTTGATGTGAAGTGGAATGTCTGAGATAGTTGTTGGCAATAGTGAATGACAATTATCAATAATAGAAAGAGGCTAGGATACACATCGTGCAATACACATGTTGTTGTACAATAGTGCAAGTAATCCAAGTATTTTAGTTAAGCTAATTGAAATCCACTTAAATATTTTAACCCTATGAAGCTTCAATTTTAGGTAAGGACAACATTTTCTGCTCAAGACCTATTGTTTTTCATTGACCTAATGAGTTTTCCATTTGTAAAAATTTTCCATCATACCATTCACAAAAATGCGGAGTACCTTTTTCAAAAAAATAAAAAACACTTTCTGTTGAAACAAATGGAGAGTCCAGATTCCAAAATAATCTAAATATCTTTCTTACACTAAAATGACTCTAGATTATTTTGAAGAGAGAATTTACATTTGCATATTATCATAATATAGGTGCACAAGAGCCTAACATGATCAAGAGATACTTACAAATCCCCACCCAGCTTTGGTGAACTCTTGACCTACAATACTAAATTCACATCGAGTTGAGAGGAAGAGTTCTACATATGCACGGTCATCAACAACTGCAGCGACACCACCTCTTTGGGCACCATCTTTTAAGGCTTTCGCATAATCTTCAGGCGAGTTTAGAGGAACAAGTCTGGACTCTTGAATATTGAGTTCCTCAACTAAATAACTTCTAGCATATGAACCTTGTTGGTAGCCAATGGGATCCTTACTATTAATTAGAGTTTCAATGCCTTTAATGGGAGAAGAGAGTTGTTCTACTGTAAGGATTGAGGTCAAACTTGCAATGTAGCTTGAGTTTAATATAAGCACGACAAATAACCATATTATGAGCACAAGACGACTAAGGTTGCTAACTGTCTTTTCCTCTACAAAAAAATAAAATATAAAAACAGAAAACATGTTACAAGATAAGTGAAACATAAGATACCATTGTTACCAATGAGCTATGACTAATAGAAAATACAACTAAATTAGAGCCAGTTCACTTACTTTGGGCAAAGAACAGTGTTGAAAAGCTAAACCTGCAGAATAAAAGGACACATGTAGATGATTGAAGGATTAGACCAAAAAGATGCAATCTAAACATGATTGATTCACTAAATAGACATTATGTACCTACATAAAACAATCCTGATGCAATTATGTCAACAACTCTAAGCCTGTGTACGTTTTGCATCACTTGTCTCTACAAATAATTTATTTCACAGGAATAGACTTTCTATATAACCATGTTAAATTTTATGTTGTGCACTCGCTATTTCATTCACTAGTAGGATGAATCTCTAAGCAAATAGTAACAAAAAGTATTAAGCTTAAGCATAATACGTCTAAGTCCTCACCATAGAATAGTGGCAAATTATTTTTTTGGGGAACCCCAGAAATCATCATTTTCTCTACGCTCCAAAATCCAAACGACTGCTCCCACAATGAGGAAAAAGATACTTGTGACAAGCCACATCATTGGAGTGAATGGCCTTAAAAATGCCCAAGCATTGGAATTCAACTCCCTAACTGAGGCCACTACTACTAGTCCAGACCCAATATATGGTTGTGTAAAATCCGCCATTCTTGTTCGATCAGTAGTGATTGCGATGTCACCTATTGCTGCATCAAAGACCTATATGAAAGAAGAAAACCAAACAATAAAAACTAATGAAAGTTTCATAGAAAGTTCTAAAACAATTTTTGTTTGTAGTACTTACACCCGTTGTGATCAAACGCACAAGCTCAGTGCAACTTGGGTTATTACGACCATCCCCAAATGGAACTAATTTATATGGGACAGCATATGACAATAAGTTCAATGCAGTAGTAAATACATCAATGCAGTATCCATTAAACATATCAGTGCCTTCTACTTGTGACACAAATTCATGATAACTAACTCTTATTGGGACTCCAATTCTTAATTGCCTTCCATTCTTCGGAAAAGTCCACCCACGAGGAAGTTGTGTGGTTTGTCCTGGCCAAATTACATTATATAGTCTTTGATTTGCACAGGAACGATTAGGTGGCTTTGTGTAAAGCACTTCTGGAGTCAAAACTGATAAGCCAGAATAATTAGTCCAATAACCAACCCTCCTAAACCCTGTTCCAATGACATTGATGACTTCAAATGCAGGATTAATGAAGTCCTTATCTGAAGTAAACTCAATTGGTCCTGTTACACCAATCATATTGACCTGTAAAATGCTCTTAATCAACAAATGCCCTCCATTAAAGATGTTTAAAGCATCAAGTCTCAAACTCCCTCCGCGTAGTTCAGTTAAATTTGAATAATTTGAGAATGAGATAGCTCCACCCTGTTTGAAAAACGCATCAATTGCATGAGCAAGCAGCCAAACTGTATCATAGGCATATAAACCATATGCACTAAGTCCGAAAGATCCATTAACACCTCTTCCACTGGTTAAGTTGCTCCACCTAGAAACAAATTTTCTTTTGAGCTCTGAATTTGGTGTATACATACGCAATGTAATAACTCCTTGAAAATCATCCATTACATTTGAAGAAAGTGGAGAATTAATATCTAGTATGTTAGAGAGCCAATCAGTAGCTATCCACACAAAACCAGATTCCATCATCCCAAGATACTTCGCAACATTAAGCACCACTTGACCCGGACCATCATAAGTGTGAAGAACAATAATCCGAGACTCTGTCAGAGCAACCTGTTAAAATAATTGTTAAATGACTAAATTCACACATTTCTAACAACCTAAATTTTGTGACAAGCAATAATTTATCATGGTGTTAGAGTAGATAGTCTTGAATTTGAATCCTGTCTTTGCTCTAACTAATGGTTATATGATTAAATTCATCAATTCCTAATAGTTTGAACATTTGGAACAATTAATAATTTATCATAACCTTAATCAACACGTCAGTGATATCATCCTGTGTCGCTTCAGAGGGCATGGGTGCTTTGTATGAGATCTTACATCGTTTCTCAGCAAGCTTATCTCCTAATGCAACAATCCCATTTCTGCCATGGTCATCGTCAACATATAGTGCAATCACCTCTTTCCATTCATAGTAGTCTACAATTTCTGCTATTGCAGCCATTTGAAAAAGATCACTTTGTGAAGTTCTAACAAAGAAAGGGAACTGAAGTGAAGAAAGTGTAGGGTCCGTTGCTGAATAGGACAATAGAGGAACTTGGAGCTCATTGGCAATTTGAGATAACACGTGAGCTGTTACCGAATTCGAGGGGCCAATTATGGCCACAGTGTCTTTCTCCATGAACTGCAAGGCTGTGTTATGATAAATTAATGATATAAAAGTCATAATCTGTTGGTGATTAGGTAACCTACCTTATGAGACTATGACAAGTGAACAAGAAAACAAGAGATATAATAAATAATTTACTCTCTATAATGCCCAGAAATCTGTTATAATTGGAGTCTTGCATTGTTAGTCGGATCTTAGTTCCAGCAAGAATAGTTGGATCAGAATTCACATCTTTAACTGCAGCTTCTATTGCAACTTTCGCAACTTTGCCAATGATAGACTTATAAGAGAGAATAGCCCCAACATTTACAAAACCAGGCCTCGTAGAGACATTTGTAACAATCCCATGCGATAAAATCTCATGGCAGAGAAATACTAACACCAAAAGCCAAACTCTACTCATGGTTAATTGTTTGACACAAACCCTAATTCTCACCTTTTTCTGCAAACACAGAGTCAAAAAAACTTCATCAAGAAATGAGAGCATTATTTGGAAACTCTAGTTTCAAACACAAACATACTTCATATGAGAATAAGAAAAAAATTTGGAAGTACAAAGAATATGACCCCAAAAAAAAAAAGCATAAATAATTAACATGGTTTGGCCTTAATCGCCTATGTAATACTAGAAAACCCAAATAATTCTATCTTTACTATTGAGCTTTATGTGTTACAATGAACTCATTGATGGGTGCATATATATAGTAGACTAACCTTGGACTTAAACTAAATTTGGAGTAATGTAATTTAATTTTAACTACAAGTACAATTTGGATTAGGAATTCTTGTACAATTCAGATTAGGATAATACAATAGAGTCATAGACTTGAACCTTGATTATATTTTTAACATAAACTCAATCTCAAGGTAGAAACTTGATAACAAATTGAGTTTAGAAGTGATGTCGCGGAAGTTTGAAGAAAGCACACACGATTTTCTCTTGATAAAACAGAAGAAAATTGACAAAACGTCTATGTTTATTGATAATAGTCTGATAACTGAATTGCCTTTGGAGGCTACAATGCGTTTAAATAGTAAAACAAAACTTAGGGCAACTAGAAACCCTAAGGCGGCTGTAAAAGCATATAAAACCCTAATTTGACTAAACAACATTAAAAGCATCTAAAAAGAAGGAAATAAATGCCCTAAACCTAAAATAACGAAAATTTCATAAAAATAAAAAATATATATGTGGGGGGTAAAAGCCCAACCCTACGTATTGGGTCTAGGGCCCTGTTTGAGGATTACTATGTGTCCGAAGAGGAGGAAATGTTTGAGATAAAGTCCATCTGGAAGAAAGACACCTAGAAATGAAAGAGGATTACAATCCGAAGAGATCACCAGCGGTCCGAAGAGGTCTTACTCCTCGGATACGAATAGTCTTGATCAATCAAACGTGTGGAAAGTCCGAATAATCTTCCTAGCAACCCCAACGATAAAGATAAGCTCTGAGCATGTCTAGAGATGATAAGAACGAAGAAATATATAAAGGAAAAGTTGCTACCACCGTATTTAATGCATTGCAGCAACTTTTTTGACTGCATTTATGTGGAGAAGACCCCTGAACAGTGTAACATCAGCTACCGCCACTCTCAAAGAGTTAAAGAAGATACTTGACGTGACATATACTCAAGTGGGTACGCAGATGAAGAACAAGTGGACGATGGAGATGATGGGGAAAGATGCTATATAAAGGAAAGGAACCTCTGATAATGGGGATCGGGAAAAGAAAGGGAAAAAAAGAGAAAAGCTTTACTGTAGCTCTAAGAACTGTAACTACTACTCAGTTAATCATAAACCTCTTCGGACTTCAATTCATTTTATCTTTACGTGTATCTTATTGCTGGTTTATCATTGGAGATTGTAGTCAACCGTTGTCAATTCTATAATTAACCTAGCTCTTTCACCCACTATCTACAAATTTATTGTTTTGGGTTTGGGCTACAAATCCTAACCCTACAATATAAATTACAGAAATTAATTCAAATATTCTATCCTACTTCAAGAAGGAAAGTATCACCAATTGAGCATAAATGATAAGTTGGAATGAAGGCTGGATGCCATGTGCCCATGCACATGGTGATCAAATCTTAACGTTTCTAAGGACGATGCAAATCATATATACAAAATTAAAGTGGCAAACTAGGAAGAAAACCAATAAAGGCTAACTACCAATGAGATGCATGGTTCTAGAACTCAGCCAAGGTGGAAATTAAAAGGCATGATTAGAAGAAGAGTAAGATACCAAGTAGAGAAGGACATTATACATGTGCATTTAGTGTAATTAGATTCATTAAGACCTCCTAAATTGGCTGAGAATTTTCGTTTTAGGCCATTTAGAGAGCCTATAGTCTATTGATGGAGAAATTGACCTAAAATTTAGAATCTATGCAAAAAAAAAAAAAAAAAATGAAGAACCAAGTATGAGGGACCAAATTAATCGACACGTAGAGATGAAGTGGATAATATAGAGTGGCGGTTGCATTAGCTGAACAATGATGATAGGCAACAAAAGACGAGAACTCTAGTTGTTGGACAATAACAAGGTCGGTATGGTGCATAAGACTAGAGACAGTTAGGCATGTGGAAGACTCAATACACATTCCTCCCCCATGCATAAATTACTTGGGGGACTAGAGAGAAAAAGATCTGAAATGAAAAATTAGTAGTATATTGTAACTATTTCTAAAAAAAAGACTCACTTGTACATTTCAATCCAATTAAATTCACGAAATAGGGATATCACAACTAAGTTGCTTTGGTAAATAAATAAGTATAAACAAACACAGATCATATCATATCTAAGCCTAAATGGAAGATAGCCCTTATAATTGGAAAGAATGCATGGTAGTGCATATGAGTTTTTTAAGTACTTTGTACACAGAAAGGAATGTATTAGGATAGTTAGGCTTGGGGATTGGATGGAATTGCCCTTTATCTAACTACACTAATCCCTGTAATTAATAGGGTGACAAAGTGACAGTAACATTTGAAAGCTCGAATTTGTGTGAAAACACAAGAGCTATTTAGACCCCGAAATTAATAATTACGGCTCGGTTAATTTTACTCTAACTTAAACTAAGTGCGGAATAGAGTAAATGCGAGCAAACAAACAATATAACTACTCTAAGCCATATTCATCAAATATCAATAATAAAATGAAGGCTAAAAGAGTAGGGAAGAAGAATGCAAACACAAGATAACACCCCGATGTATTATCGAAGAGGAAACCGAAGAACTCGGCGAAAAACCTCTCTGCCGCCCTCCAAGTGGTAAATCGATCCACTAAAGAATGAGTTAGAGTACACGAATAACAAAAGACCCTCCAAGCCTAGTCTACCCCATATACTTGAGCACTTCAAGCTCCTAGTACCAACTGACTTGACGAAGCCTTATCTTCTCTAGCTCTCCGGATCACGTAATTCAGCCCGATTGCATCCACCAAACAAATGGCTTCTTCCAATGCTTCCCAACAGCACCAAAACCTCACTTTACACTCAGGATGGGTGTGGTAAGTGTTTGGGCCATCAACCTCTCAAGGATTTGGATATGGAGATGTAGGAGTTGAGGAAAACCACAATAGATTGTGTAGAGGATTGTGGGTATGACAATCTCTAACTCTCAAGGGTTATGGCTAAGGTTTTTTCCTCTGAAAGCACTCCACTTAATATGTGAGTAATGTGGGTATATATAGTGTGGGTAGAGATATGGTGTATCAGATATGACAAAATAGCAAAATAAAATGTTTCGCAGGTATCTCACGGGAAGGCCTTACCCGCGAAATACTCGCGAAAACCAGCTGTCACCATCTGTCATGACTTTTCGCATTCCAATCATGTGTTGAGCACATGGCTTCACTTCGCGAGAAGTTTTCCTGCGAGCTATCCGCGAAAACTCCTTTGATCTTCAATGTTGCCTTGAGTCTTCACACTCTCTCTCACACACAACCCATACAATGAAATCCCACATAAAATACAGAGTACATAAGATTGAACATAAATTACAATCAAATTTGGCACGGAATTAAAAACAACACAAAATAGTTGTAAATCACAACTTTACAACATCTAACTTTGATATCATGTTAGAATAAGAAAAACAAGAAAATTGTTATGATGAATTAAATATAAATAATAATAAATAAAAAAAACAAAATGAGAGAGAAAAAGAAAGCATTGAATTTATATGGTATAACCTTTATGACCTACGGCTGCGGAAACCATTAGTCAACTACATCTTTATTATTGAACATAATAAACCACATGTATTACAATGAGTATGTTGAATGGTAAATTTTAGATGATCATATACTACTAATCATGGATTACCCCTAAGCTTATTAGTATAGTTAGGACGGTGTACAATTAGGATTAAAATTCCTGGCTAGTACAATTTTGACTATGATAATACAAGGGACTTTGACCTTGACTATATGTATAAGATATAACACTAAAAAAGATATTTTAGATTTAAGAAGCACATGAATCTATGTCCAAGCATTACATGTAAATGAATTATCAAATGACATGAAACAAAGACTGGTAATAAAACATGTTCACATTCGAGCTCAAAATTATAAACTCTAGAAGTACCAAAATAAACAATAATTGAATATCTAGATCGATCTAAAACTGATATACAAGAAGAAGAAAAAAACCAAAAACAATCATGGAAGCTTTGACTAAGATGAGCTGTGGCTTCTGTTGATCAATAGCCAAAACCTTATAACACCGAAACCAAGAATAAGACACGGCAAAACAGTACCACTTGTGAGCGAAAAAGAGTTAAACTTACACAGAAGCTTTAGCAGCCATCGTTTTTGACCCACAGCAGCAACCCCAACAACTATATATAGACCTTTAACTATGTTTATGAAAGAGATTGAGTTCAGAGAACAAGTATGAGTTAATGAGCTCATGTACTTATACACCTGGTAAGTAACAGTGTATGGGATTGGCAGTGTTGGAACATACTAATGAGCTCATGTTTATATATGCACTTGGTCCAACTACATATTATTTTACAATATTTTTACAAACCGTTAGTATGACCAATTTTTATTAAATATCATCTGAACTCATCACTAATATCGCTTTTTCACTTATCCATAACTATTCACTACATCAACCGTTTGTAAAATGTTGTAAGATAGTTTATAGCTCTAGCATTTTTCATATTTATATATAATGATTTTTTTTCAAACGTTAGCATTAAGTAGAATTAGTTAAAGAGATACATCATATGTCAGTCTCCTGCGCATCTCATTACAGAGAAAACGAGAATTTATTTGATATTTATTATTTCGGGGCTATTTTTCTCACTATACTATAAATGCACTTGTAATGTCACATAGAAGCAGGTAAGACAATGAAAGAGACACTAGGGGCTCTCATAACATGTGACATTACTAGACTCTTTCAGGCTAATTAAGAATATTACAAATCTAGCTTAGTTGATGGTGTCTAGAATCAAACCCCTACCCCACAAGCTTGATTTTCTCATGTCAGTCAGGCTTTCATCCCTGGTAGGTGGATTTGTGGATAACCAAGTCCAGGAGGTGCTTCATAGTTTCAAAGTGAGAAAAGTAAAAGCGAGACAAATGGCTATCAAATTAGACTTGCAAAAGGCCCATGATAGAGTTAATTGGAATTTCCCCAAGGTGGGTTTGTTGGTTCAATTTGGGTTGATGTCTTCATCAGTTGGATTCTTGTGTGTGTATCCTCTATCTCTTTTGAAGTCTTGGTTAATTGTGGTAAGTCGGAACATTTTAAACCGAGTAGAGAATTAAGACAAAGAGACCCCCTATGTGACAAAGGAGGGTTAAAAATAAAATACTTAACAGTGGGTTGAAAAGCTAGGGTTGGAACAAGGATTTGAAAGGTCAAATAAATGAGGGAAACAATGGAAAAAGAAGGATGGGGAAGCTTGAAATTAATGGATTAAATGGGATAAATGTAGGATGTCAGGATAGGTGAATAAGAGGAACAGGTGCAATGGCTAGGAGGAAAGAGAAAGATGTACGAGTTTACGACATGTCAATATCTAATTTACTTCTTGCCTCATGATAGTATCTACTATCACAGAAAATGCTAAGACCACAATAAATTATACAACTTTTGTCACATTTACCTCTTACAACTCACCACGTAGCAAATTATAACAAAGATTGTATAATTTATTGTGGTCCTATCATTGTTGCTATATTGTAACTTTGTAAGTTGTAACCCTTGCACAAAGCTACTCTGATGGGCTTCCCCCTAAAAGAAATCAATTTAAGATCATATGACCCAATGGGCCACTTATCTTTCTTTTCTTTTTTTATCTGATCAGTGACCCAATGGGCCTATTATTAGATATTAAACAGATAGGAATAGATTCTTCACTTGGTCTTAGCCCAAAAACACTAGAAAAAGGTGCAATAAGGTTTTATAAACATTTAAGGATATGCAATATAAGATTAGCAACAACAAAAAAAAGGATATGCAATATGATTTTCACTGAATGGATGCACAAGGTAAAAAGAATCAGAAGTTTCTTCTTTCTTATAAAAGAACCAGAACTAGAAGTGTCCTCATTCTTATGAGAGAACCAGAAAACAAGTTAAGGTTATGACATCAATAGTCTAGATTTTAAGTTAATTGCCATACAATTTTAAGAGAAGATTTCACAGTCTCAACAAGAAAGACTACTTATTTTCCTAGGATCTTCCAGTGAGCCATGAAGAATGTAATTCAACTAATACAAGCATACAACTTGTGAAAATGAAGAATGTAATGCTATGGACCAAAATTGTGGTACAGACAAAGGACTAGCTAGCACTACCTCTTGTGAAATATGAAGAACATTTTTCATTTCAAAATTGAGCATATATAAGGATACAAGATCAGGCGTGCTTCATCAAATTCACTTTTTCGATGATGTTCAGTTTTACAATCACTTATTTTTAGATTGAGAAAAGCTATTTACCTTCTCTGGAGTACAAATTAGTGGTGGACTGATGTCTGTGTATTAGTCAGGGAGCCCCTAATTTGAGCCTTAACCCAAATATATAAATGAAGCTCAGTCCCATTCTGAGAGCATTCGATTTTTCATTACCAGTTTTATCATTTTGTCCCAAAGTTCTAAACAAGAGAACCTTCTATGTTTTAGAAACTCTACAATTTTATTTGTACTCATGGCTTCAGCTAGCCAATAATAATCAAAACGGGTTGTATTTGTTTAAGGGTAAATTACATTTTTCCAAACAAACTTTTACTCCGATTATACTTAACCCCTAAACTATTAAAATGCAACACTCAAATTTTTAAAAATACTAATATTCTATAGTCTATTTTGCTATTAATTCTAACAAAATTTAGTATTGGAAGACCAACTTATCCCTATTGAAACATAATTAATTAATTATAACTTTAGGATGTCAATTATGTTTTGTGTTTCAATAATCCAAAGGTTAAAATGTAATTGGAGTGATAATTAGGGTGGAAAAGAGTAAATTTATTTTATTTAAAAAAAATTTTGAGGTTAGTGGGTAAGGTATTTTTATTAGTATTATTATATTTATACCCAACTCTCTGCTAAACTTAATTATCTAAAACAATGCTAAACCCTTCTCCTCCCTCTCTCTTTTCTTTTCCATGTTTTAAACTCTTCCTCTGTTTTTCTCCTTCGTTTGTTGGAAGAGCATAGATTTACTGAAATCTACTCCACAAGTCTCGACCTTTGCCTTTGCTTGTATTGTTGGCATCAATTTGTTCTTAATCCCATAATTAACTCTTTCTTTTTGTTTCCTTAATTTGCAGTTCTCTATTCAAATTCATATCTAAATGGAGAAGACAATGCTGCCTTCCAACAAGATAAAAATCATATCTTGCAACACACACACAAAAAGAAAAAAGTTACTTTTTTGTACTTTGTAGTGCTGAATTTGAAGTTTTGTACAATTACTGGGATTCTTAACTGCTATAAATAATAATAATAATAACAACCTAGCTCCATGTTAGAAAAACTGTTTCTAAAGTTGAATTATTTGGCAAAGATAAGCTTTACTTACTTTTTCCTTGAGTGTATTTGGTGTCTACGAAAAAAGTTGATAGAGGAGGACTAGATAAGTCAGCTGCCAGATGAAATGCTTATATTTGTTCTTTCTTTCTTGACGCCGAAGGAAGCATTTAAAACTAGTGTTCTTTCCCATAGATGGAAATATTTGAGCCCATTCTTGACTGGTAGTTTGGACTTTGATGGTCTGTATACAATGTGGGAAATTAAGGAAGGAAAGAAAGGATTGAATTTTGAAAGGGAGAAATTTTTACAATGGGTGAACCATACTCTAAAATCATATCGAATCTCAACTATAGATGAGTTCATGGTTTGTTTTGAGTTTAATGATGGTTCTAAAAGTCATGTTGATGGATGGATTGACTTTGCAATCTCAAAGGGTGTTAAGAGACTTGAATTGGACTTTACAGCAGCAGAGTCATACAAACGTACAAGATGTTATATGTTTCCAAATGAGCGTTTAACAAGCGAGAAAACTTGCATCAAGTCCCTCACATCCCTCACTCTAAAATATGTACGCTTATTAGAGAGCTTCTGGAGCACTTCCTTTTCGATTGTCCCTCTTGCTTGAAAGATTACATGTCGATCATTCTGAAGATCTAGTGAATCTGAAGATTTAGAGTTCATCTTTGAAGTTGAAGTACTTACACATAATACGTTGTTTAGAATTTATAAGTATTGAGATTAATGCTCCAAATCTTGAGTCTTTTGGCTATGTTGTAAAATTAATAAGACTGCATGTTCATTCTGCACCCCGTCTTCTAGATGTACGAATTGGTGGGATGTATTCGCTTGCTATATATTATGCATTTGCCTCTCTTTCGAGCTACCTTTATCAGCTAGAGAGTTTGACGCTCGACGTTCGCTATAATTATGTAAGCACTTCAAATTCATTTGCAATCTCTTACATATGTTTATTTAGTTTTACACAATGTTCTCTCATCTCTTCTTTTTTCTTTTTTTTTTTCTTTTTTTTTTTTTTTTTTTCAGCCTACTTTAAATTCCCTGAATTTCAAACTCTTACCAAGCTTAAACACCTTAACGTGGCAGTTGGCACAGATGAAGGATCAAGCCTCCTCGGTTTAATACCTCTAATAGAAGCAGCACCTTTTTTACATAAATTTGCCTTTGAGGTGACTATTCTTACCTCATAACTTCACACAAAGCATACTAGTAGCTTTTAGTCTTTAATGTGGGCGATGCAATCTGCACACTAATTTGTGGCTCGTGGTTTATCATTTTCTTATCTATTAAAAAAAATACTACTTTGAAGTTTGAACAGATAAACAGTGATAATTATTCCATTCCAATAGTTGATCAGTACGTAGTTGAATCCCATCTTCTGTATTTGATCAATAGTTGTTTGTTTGCAGATTGATGCTACTCAGTTGTAATCTATTTGGGGGTTTTGTTAAAAAATTTCTTCATCATTTTTAACTTTGAAAAGTGAAGATGATGACTCCAATAGAATTGAACATTCAATTCAACACCCTTTCCTTGGAAACACATAATGTCAATGTTTCTGAAAATGAAAATTTGAGTTCAAAGGAGTATCTTTATTTATTTCAAATCATTGTATCTATTTATTCTTTAATCTAGGTGATGCAATCTGCACACTAATTGTTGGCTCATGGTTTTCCGTTGTTTTTTTTATTTATTTAACAGATACTCCTATGAACTCGAAGTGTTCATCTATTGTAAGCATTTATATTATATATTTCCAAGGAAAAGGTGTTGAAATGAATGTTCAGGTCTATTGGAGTCATCATCTTCATTTTTAGCATTTTCTCGCTTAAGAGTTTTTATTTTTATTTTGGGACAATGAAGAAATTTTTTAAACTCCAAAATAGAGTACAACTAAGCAACATCAAGCTACAAACAAACAGCTATTTATCAAATACAGAAAACATTATTCTCCACACCCACATAACACTCAATGTTGAATAGAAATCTTGACTTTCTTACAGCCCTTAACTATGCTCTGACCTCCTCCTCAATGGCTTTAAATCTGGTTTCATTAGATTTAATTTACCCTGCATCTTCTGGTCATCATTATTTGTTTCTGATACCAAACAACTTAGCCGGTCATCATTATTTGTTGTTTGATTTTAATCTATATTATTAGCTTACGCATATCCCCTTGAGAATCATTGCTCTTTGTTTTGAAGCTCCTTACTTTTCTTTTCCAATTGCATGCATGATATGATTCTTATTTTCTTTTTACCAATTACAGTTGATATTGGATGAGCGCGACGTAGAAAGAAAAGCAAGGAAGGTGAAGAAATATCCCAACGAACACCTCAAGGAGGTGGAAATAGTTGGGTTTGCAGGGTGAGCAATAGACATTCAGCTTCTTGTTTACTTACTCGAAAGTGCCATCAACCTTGAGAAGATTGTTATTAATCCTTGTTCACCATATATAAAGGGAATCCCGCCAGAGAAGCTGCCAAGCGGCTAAAGGAAAAACTACTCACAGGAGCTGAATTTGTTATAATGTAATCATCCTTGTTAATATTAGTGAGTAATGGTGTGTGCCAATTAATATTTATCAATAAGTAGAGAGCTAGAATTGTTTTTGTTTAAGTGATATTTGATTTATATCCAAGCAGTTGTGACTTGTGACATGGACTAGTAATTGTTATACTGTGATGGTTGTGCATTCTATTGTTTCTAGTTGATTTGTTTATGCTGTTATTCAAATTGAAAAGTGAGCAATGTCAATTGTTGTAGTTGATATTGACAATCCCCAATATATTTGTATTAACTAGAGGTATTTGTGTAAATTGCAACCCGGATAAAACCGTTCAACCCAGTCCGTTTCGAATCGAAATGATCAAATCTAAAAGGAAAATCGATCGACAACAGGTTGATAACTCGAAGACCTAATTGAAATTGGTATTAATGTCTGAAACCCATTGAAATAGGTAAAAGTTTTGTTTAGTATATATGCTCCACTCTTTTTTTGTTTTTTTTTTTTTGGTTTTGAACTGCACGTGACAGTGGCCAAACTAGAGGGGAACAAGCCCCACATGCAGTTGAAATGCTTTCTCGATACATGCAATGGCAATGCATATGCACATGTTAAGTAGTTGACACGGTTATTCACCCAAAAAAAAAAAAACCTTTGTTGACATCATGGTCATTATCCATTATTCCTAGTACTATAAAACTGATTACCACCAAAAATACTATTTAGTATTTAGGATTAGGAGTATGTTTTTAGTCTCATAATTTGGCATGTGCAATCCTACGTTTTAATGAGCTAGTGGGGAAAAAAAAGCATACATGTATGAATCTTCAATTAAAACTTACAGAACGAGACTTTCTAGTATTTCCAATAGAGACATGTAATTGGAACTCCCTCCGCGGCTCACTTAAGATGTATAAAAGTTCCTTCATCCATGCAAAAAAATGACTTGCATTGAATGAATTTTCACAGCATATGGATTGAGGTTCACATGGCACAACAAATTAGCATAAATTGTAGCCTACATTGTTCATGGATCTTTAAATATACAAGGAGTACATAATCAGCCTTTTGCAACCTAGTTTATCAATTAATACCCCATTGATAAATGGACCTAAGAAATACAACATTTTAAAAATTAACTCAACCTTCCAATCCATCTCAATTAGGAGCTTTTCATAAAGGCGTAAATGCACTTTTAGTCCCTACATTTTGGGGTCATTTCTATTTTGGTCCCTACATTTTCATTTTACCATTTTTAGTCCTTAAACCAATTAACGCGTGTCATATCAGTCCTTGCCGTCAGCCAACTAACAGAAAAAGCTGACGTGGCTGACAGCACTATTAAAATAATAATAATAAAATTTATTTTGGCATTAAAAAATGCCACATCAGCATTTAAATTAAAAATTAATTTTAACTAAATAAAAAAAATTAAAAACAGAATTAAAAAAAAAAATAACATGAATTCAGATTTAAGAGTGCCTTGAACAAGAACAATAAGAACACAAATCTAGATTTAAGAACAAGAAGAAAATTTTCCTTTATTTGACATTTTTTTCTTTTTTTTTTCTTAGAAAACAAACACAAGATTAAGCAAGAACAAATTCAGATATAAGAACACAAACCCAGAAATTAAAATCCAAAAATTAAAAAATCTCAAAATCATAATTTTCTCAAACCCAGCAAAATCATCAAATCCCAAAGTACCAAATCAATCCAAAAAATACAACACAGCCAATCCAAACAAAAAAAATCTCAAACTAAGAAAAACCCATCTCAAGTAATTTGAACCCAGCAAACCCACCTCACTCTCAAAAACCCAAACTAAAAACAACAAAAACAAAACATAAAAATCAAAATCAAAACACTGACTCTAAAACACTATGAAGATTTTTCTGATTCTCTCATTAGCTTCAATCTTCTGCTTTTCTCTAAGCAATTCCATTGAAGACGATGTGATGTGCTTGCAAGGCGTGAAGAACTCTCTCTCCGACCCGGCCAACAAACTGAGTTCATGGACCTTCACGAACTCGTTCGTCGCTTCAATCTGCAAGCTTCAAGGAGTAGTGTGCTGGAACGAGAAGAAGAACCGGCTCATCAGCCTTCAACTTCTGACGATGCAGCTTTCCGGCGAGGTTCCAGAGAGTCTGAAGTATTGCTGGAGCCTCCAACCCTATATCTCTCCAACAACTCCATCTCCAGTCCAATCCCTTCTCAAATCTGTAACTGGTTGCCACGTGTCTCCTCATAGATCAGACCGCTAATACGCTTCACTCCACCCCTGCGAGCCAAACGACGAATCGTAGGCTTCATGATCCCCTAGATCTGGGGTTTGTGGACCCATTTTTGCTCTTTGATTTTCTGTAGTTCAGTTTCATAGATCTGGGGTTTGTGGACTCATTTTTGCTATTTGATTTTCTGTAGGTTTGGATTGTGGTTTCTGTACTTTGGGTTTTTGATTTTCTCTAAGTTGACTTCTCGTGCCTGGGTTTTGATTTCTATGTTCTTTAGGGCTGGATTTCTATGTTCTTCTCGGGTTTGTGTCAATCTTCATTTTCCTGTGGACTCATTTTTGCTATTTGATTTTCTGTAGGTTTGGATTGTGGTTTCTGTACTTTGGGTTTTTGATTTTCTCTAAGTTGACTTCTCGTGCCTGGGTTTTGATTTCTATGTTCTTTAGGGCTGGATTTCTATGTTCTTCTCGGGTTTGTGTCAATCTTCATTTTCCTGTGTTTGCTTTTGTTCGTGCTCTTTGATTTGGTGATGTTCATGTTTTTTTTTTTTCCGTAGGTTTGATGTTCATGTTCTTTTATTCTGGGTTTGCTCTTTGATTCTGGATTTGATGTCGTTGCTGGGTTTATTTCTTGATGTAAGAAGAACATTGAAGAACAAGTTCTTATGTTCTCTTATGATCTCATGTTCTTAGATCTTATTTCATGTTATTTTTTGTTTTTAATTCTGTTTTTAATTTTTTTTATTTAGTTAAAATTAATTTTTAATTTAAATGCTGATGTGGCATTTTTTAATGTCAAAATAAAATTTTTTTATTATTATTTTAATAGTGCCGTTAGCCACGTCAGCTTTTTTTGTTAGTTGGCTGACGAGGACTGATATGACACGCGTTAATTGGTTTAAGGACTAAAAATGGTAAAATGAAAATGTAGGGACTAAAATAAAAATGACCCCAAAATGTATGGACGAAAAGTGCATTTACGCCTTTCATAAATTATCTCATTCCTTCCAATTGCTTGTTGGATGATTTGGACAATTAGACCACACACACACACACACAACAACAACAACAACAACAACAACAACAAAAAACATTCATAACATGTCTTCCCATCTTTTAAAGAATTTGGTGCAGTAACTATACGATCATACTGTTGTTGTCTCAATAGGGGGAATATTGTATCTCAGGTTCTTAAATTTTCTATAGACTTCATCAACAAGATAAGTTCTATCCGTAACATCCCTAATTTCATCTTCCCTATCTTGGTAAAAGAAATTAATAAAAAAAATGTAAACCATTGCAAACCCATTTAAAATTATTTATCTCATTCTACCTCAAGTCTGTTTGAATCTACTCCTAAACTAAGTTAATATTTAGTTCGCTTATGGAAATATCATAGAAAATTTATGATATCATATTTATGCTATTAAAGTATGATAGTGGTCAACTAAACACTCAGTGAAATAGTAATATCCTGCTAATTGAATTTTATTATAATATTAAATATTTTGCCATAAAATATGTATATTTAAAGTTCATATATATTTTGAAATGTAAAAAAAATCTGGTTAAAAAATAATTTCTTCCCACCTGGGTCGTATTGTGGAGTTGTTAAACATATCCAACTTGTTTAAATACAACATGTTTTCTCTCTTTGTTCTATCATGCTCGTGCTTAAAGCCAGCATGTATCCATAAAAAAATTAATTCATTTTTTGTGTTTAATTGGCTTGAGTTTTATGAAGGCTGGCCTTTCAACAAAGCTAATTCAAATAAAACAAATAGGACTTTAGCCAATTTATATTTTGAAGAAAAGTGCAATGAATGTGAGGTGGAAAGTTAAATGAAAAAAATACTCTAAAAAGCATTACATGGCATAACTGCATGGTCTACTATATAAGATTTTTTCTTTCCTATATAAAATTTATAAAAATACATATATACAACCGTATAAACTACTTACACGCACAGTGCGTGCACACACACACACATATATATAATTAGTGCACATCTATAAATAATTAATATATGCACTTACTCCACTAAGAAATTCAATGAACTAAAAAGCTCACATAAATTCAAACTTTATTGAGGTGGAAGCTTAAATAAAAGCCTCAAGAAATGTGCCACTAGGCAGAACCTATTGCTCTATAGGCATGCATTGCATTAATCATTTATATAATCTTCTGTTTAAAATAAAAAATAACTTATAAGGTTATTTATATAAATTTGATATAAGAAACCATTTCTAGTTGGGGTAGTTATTATCTAAATAATATTAAAAATAAACATAAACATAAAATACACCTAAATGTAAATATAAACATAACAAATAATATTATTTATATAATTATAATTATTATGAAAAATTACACTTTATCCCCTAAACTATATCCCATGTTACACTTACTCCCTAAACTATGTTTTTTTTTTGAGTAGAAATGGGAAATATCATTAACTAAGCAGCAATACAATTGGAGCAAACTCGCTCATACATTGCCCCTGATGCATCAAGACTGACCAGTAGTGATACATCAGAAGGGGGAAATGAAAAAATAACAAAATCTTGGGAAAGGAGACCCTAAACATGCTTAACCCCCCTAAACATTATCCCTTGCACACTTTGCACCTTGCCATTAGCTAGTTGTTAATTTAGATGGAATTTAGAGCCATGTGACTTTCACATGACAACTCCAATAATGAAAACGACTGAATTACCCCCATTTTAATTTCTATAAACATCACAAGACCCTCATGTGTTCTCTCTAAAGTCTTCCCTCATGTATAATATTTTGTTCATCTCCTCCTCTGTCTCACTCTGTCCCAGATCAGTTTATGCCTTAGTCTCAAATCAAGTCCCAAAAAAACCTGAAGACGCGTAAAGACACAGCAAAAAAGTACCACACGTAACACGATACAATACTCATCATAAAACAATTGTACATAGAACTATATAAGCAATATTCTATACCATGATAGCATGTGGGGACGAATTGAACACATTATTCCAGCCTACAACTAACTTTGCCAACAGAAGTTAATAAATCTACCCAAAAAAATTCACCATTCGTCCACGCCACATAAATTGTTATGACCCAATATACTGAAATGATATTCATTTTACATAGAATTCTAATGGTTCGTGTTTTTCAATTTGGTATAATTTTGGTCTTAAGGTTTTTTGGGGTTGGGACTGAGGAATTGATGAGAATTGAATAGTTTACCTTTGTAGTTGACGAAAGCAAAAGGCTTGGACTGTGGGAGTGAAGCCAGAGATGATGAGGAAGAAGAGGCTGAAACAGAGAAGGGACCGGATCAGTTTATGAGCCAGGGCAATTCGATCTTTTTTATTATTGCAGTTGTCATGTGCAAGTCATGTGACTCTAAACTCCATCTAAATTAACAGCTAACTAACAATGAGATGTTCTATCTTTTCAGTCCAAAAAAAAAAAAAAAAAAAACTAACAATGGGATGCAAAGTATGCCGGGGATAATATTTGAGAGGGGTTAAGTGTGCAATCGCATAGTTTAGGGGGTAAGTGTAACATGAGATATAGTTTAAGGGAGTAAAGTGTAATTTTCTCCAAAAGTTAAAGATAAACCTACCATTTAAACAAATAAGAATAAAGATGTTTAGACTTTGGAGTGTAAATATGCATAGTGCTATATGCCCCCTCTAAGGTTCTTCTAATCTAAGTTTTTGAAGTGATATTCATGTGATTATGTTTATGAGTTTGAATTTGGTGGACTTATTTGATGAGTGTGTTTATAGTTTTTATAAATGATGGACATTTAAGGTTTATTTATGATGAAAATTTGAGGTTTTGGATTTCTAACATGAAATAGCTGGTAAATCTAATTTTTATTGTTATTAAGTTTATTTTAGAGTAAGTTGAGGATTTAGATTAGCTTTATCATGGTGGATATAGTGATATATATTGTTTCATGGGTTCCTCTTGAATATGTTGTGTAAATCATATGGGAGCAAACTTTTAAGGTGTTGGAAGTCTTGGGACTTTATTACAAAGGAATGGATAGGATGGACCCCCAATTTTTTTTTTTTTTTTTTTTTTTTTTTTTTTTTTTTTTTTTTTTTTTTTTTTTAAGGACAAAACTTATGTATAGTACCTTAGGTGCTGTTCCTTAGGTTCCCCTCTTAAAAATCCTGCCATGTGGCTACTTAACTTAAAAAATACACTTCCATCCATCAGAAAAAAGCCATATGGCAGAATCTTAAGGAATGAACCTAAAGAACAGCACTTAAGTACTGTACCTAAGTCTTACTCATTTTTTAATATTGAGGTTTGCCTAATAATCATGATGTGGGCTTTATAACTCATGGACTTCACTTCATGTTATTATGGGCCTCGTAACCTGGATCGTCTTCTACTTCATAAATTGAGTTTATGACTCGTGTCTTCTTTTGCCTCACAAACTAGGCGTACCGCATATGTTCCTCCATACTTTATGGAGTGGGCCTTATGAGTTATGACTTATGACCTAGCAAATTTTGCTACATTGAACGGGTTCACCGCTCACGTTTTCTTTCTACACGAATTGAGCCTAGCAACAAGCCCATCAACATTCTTGCAAGCCCAAGCTCTTTATTGTACAAGTATAGCCTTAATCAGTTAACAAGCACCAACCTAAACCGCTTGATTGGCTATGAAGAACATGTCTATCAAACTCTTATGCAAAAAGAACACCAACATTTTTCAGAACACATCCAGTTAGAATGAAGTGTTGTGGCTAAGCCCTTGTGTGTTTTTCATGCAACATGTAGTCATTTAACTCTTGGTGTTGTGGACAAAGGTTTTATTGACCAAAACACATTAATTTCTTTGAGCTAAGGGTGCTTCTATTTTCTTATTCTTAGACTGTGTATTTAAAATTCAACATGCAATGAAACTACCATTCACCCAAATTTGTACAGTGCAAGCCTAAATTTGTAATTCCCACGTGAAATAAGGTTACAAGAGCAAATACATATACAAGCAGGGCAAACTTTAAGGAAAAGCCAATCAAAAGTGCAAAAGTAGACATTGGAAGAGAATTTGAAGTCTAGTGAAAGTCTATATAGGCTTCATCACCTCTGCCCAAACTTTTATTTTAAGATAATACATTATATGATCTCTCTATTGCAAACACACTTGTGGGTTGATGCATCTTCATCACCTACACCTCCCTTAGAGGGGTCTTTGTCTTTCTTTTCGATTTCCCAAACATACATAAGAAATTTCTGAAGACGTTCATATATTGAACTTTCACCATGAGGCCCAACTACACCTGGGAACTTGCACGCCAATGTTATGAAATGTACAATGAGAGCAAACAGGCATGCGAACCCACATAGGCCAAAGAGACCCTGAAAGCTTTTAAGCTGAAGCTGGTACACTTCAGTAGTTATGCCTTGCGCAGTGCAAGCACTTCTCATAAGCCATTTGTCATGAATTCTCTGGAGGTCACCATTCTCTGACAGTTTTAAAATGGCAGTTGACATGTCAATTGCTAAAGGTGAATCCCGTGGAAAGGCCTGATGATCAATGAAGAATATAACCATGTTATTATAAGCCAGCAGCTACTAGCTACCATTAACAAACACACACACACACACACCCTTTTGGTTGGTTAATGCATGATGCTAGGAATGTTAACATAGAGAATGATATATACAAAGATTATGCTCAAATAATGCTGACTCAACATGTTAGGATTTCAAGTAAGCATGCATGTTGGTCAAATTTTGAAGATTGTTAAAATCTTTTAATTAGGACATTTTAAAGTTAATACTCCCCAAATTTCTCTTTCTTCCATGAAAAAATGAATTGATAAGATACTTCAATATTCTTCGTTTGTTTTCATTAGAATTTATGTTGTGATTATGACTAAGATTGATAAGAGATAAAGATAGAAAGTGAAAATAAAATTAACTTGATTTGGCCACACAATCTACATCTACACGTCTACATATGTACTATATTGAATAGGGTGTTACAACAAGCACATTAGGGGTTTATATAAATAGATTAACTTTAGACTAGCTATAGAAGCTAATTATAGACTAACCATAGAATATGGCATAAGTTAGGATATGTAGTACAATAGTACGAGTACATCCAACATGGACTAACATCTCTAACATACCTCTGCAAATTAAGGGAAAAGCTTGAGAACACCATAAGTTTGGAAAGAAACTTAATGTGTAGTAGAGGAAGCAAGACAAAATCAATTGTAGAATAAATTGGGCTTGACATGAAGTGGAACGTTGGAGATAATTGTTGACATTAGCGGAGGAATGGTGGCTCAAGGATGACATAATTAAAGATGATGTTGATAGTAGAAGAACGGTACTCAAAGAACGACAACACTAACAATAAGAGGAAAGGAACCATTTTTCAAGAAGGCAAAATTTGATCATTATGTTAGTTATTAATACACATTATGATTCTATTTATATATAAACCTTTACCATTTAAAGGAAATATGATAGTGGTAAGATTCTAATGGAATATGTAAATTTAGGAAATTTTATAGAGAATCTTTGTAGAATTTAAAGTTGATTTTTTATATATATATATATATATATATATAGAGAGAGAGAGAGAGAGAGAGAGAGAGAGAGAGAGAGAGTAATTATGTGAAAATTGTGAGTTTTCAAAAGTTTATGTATCAGCAATTTTCTTATATATAGAAGTAAACTAAAAGTAAAAGATTTTGGTTTTATATAGATGGAGAAAGTTTGGTTCCAAACATGTTTGGAGGTTTTTTTTTCAATCAAATATGTGACAAATTATAAGACTATCCATGTATATTATTTAAACAAGTTATATATCTCATTAAAAAAGTTATGTGACTAAAACTACAAATGAATAATCTCTTCAATTGCCACATAGTATGTTAGAACAATATAGCTACAAACATGTTTGGAGTCACTTTAGACTATTTAGATTACAGATAATAAATTATAGTTGCACAATATGAAAGACAAAGTTTGGCTCTAAAAATATTACCAATAAGAAGATGATATTTATTGTTTGTCATATGCTATGGACATAACCCACTTAACCCAATCAACTAAATGAGTCATGTGCATTGTGTATGATAGGACGTATGTCATTTTCCTATTAATAATTGAAGTTTAAGCCTTAAGGCTCCAAACATATTTGGAACTAAACATTTTTCACAAGAGACGAGCCTAGCTAACATGAATTCCAAAAGCAAGTAGTAGTGCAATACCAGGAAGTGCAATGTCATTGATAAAAAGAGATACTTACAAATCCCCAACCAGCTTTGGTGAACTCTTGACCTACAATACTGAATTCACAACGAGTTGAGAGGAAGAGTTCTACATATGCACGGTCATCAACAACAGCAACAACACCACCCCTATGTGGACCGTCTTTTAAGGCTTTGGCATAATCTTCAACAGAGTTAAGAGGAACAAGTCTAGACTTATGAATACCAAGTTCCTCAACTAAATAACTTCGGGCATATGAACCTTGTTGGTAGCCAATGGGATCGTTGCTGTTAATCAGAGTTTTAATGCCTTTAATGGGGGAAGAAAGTTGTTGCACTGTAAGTATTGAGGTCAAACTTGCAGTGTAGCTTGAGTTTATTATAAGAACGACAAATAACCACATAAGTAGCACAAAACGACTAGGGTTTCTTTCTGTTTTTTCCTCTACAAAAACAAGAAAGAAATTACTTGATAAGTGAAAGACAAACTACCATTGCTATACCTATGACCATTAAAAAATACAAGTAAATTCACCCAATTTACTTACTCTGGGCATAAAACAATGTTGAAAAGCTAAACCTGCAAAATCAAAGAAATGTAGGTGATAGGAGGATTAGACTAAGAAGATGCAATCTAAAAATGATTGATTCATCAAATAGGCATATCGTAAGAAAGAAGGAAATTCCCAACACAAAAGACTCTCCTACAAATTACTATTTCGCATTTATGAATAGTTTGATCTCTATAGCAAAAGATAGCAAGGAGTTTTCTACTTTCCCTAAATCAGAAAGAATTAGTAATCTACATTGTACAATCTAATAAAAAAGATTGTACCCAGTGCACAAAAGTCCTATTATTTTAAGGCTTGGGAGAGGTGATTGATAAGCAACTTTATATCAATTTTTTAATTAAATAAAAAATTATAGGAGAAGTTGATTTGTGGACTCATGCTTGCCTCTTTCAATCGAAGGCACTTACCATCGCACCAAAGTCCAACCTCCATTGTTACAATCTTACGTCAACAACAAAATTATATAAAAAGAAATTTTGAATCAATTTAATGTTGAGTTGTTTACACTAATAAAAAGTAAAACTAGTAGGATGAAACTTATCTTGATTATTTTTCACTAAACAAAAAGCGACAAAAGGTATTTAAGCATTTAGCTCGGGGCCATGATATGTTTAATTCCTCACCATAGAATAGTGGAAAATTGTTTTTTTGGGGTACCCTGGAATTCTTCATTATTTCTACGCTCCAAAAACCAAACAACTGCTCCCACAACAAGGAAAGAGATAGTTGTGACAAGCCACATCATTGGAGTGAATGGCCTAAAAAATGTCCAAGTATTGGAATTCAACTCGTTAACTGAGGCCACTACTACTAGCCCTGACTCAATATATGGTTGTGTAAAATCCACCATTCTTGTTCGATCAGTAGTGATTGCGATGTCACCTATTGCTGCATCAAAGGCCTATATGGAAGAAGAAAATTAGAGAATCATAAAAATGGCCAAAATATTCTTTCGTCCTTGAAAAATAGTATATGTTCTATTTTCATTTCTAAAAATTTAAAATGTCACCCATTCATCTATTTCTATGTTTCCTCATCCATGTTTTATTTATTTTGTTTCCATCAAACTTACTCAAAGTGGACAGAATGATGAACTGTTGAAATTCTAAGTTTGAAGGGATAGAAATAGAGTTTTTTAAGCCTTAGGGATGAGGAAAGAACCTAAACTATATTTTAGGAACAAAAAGAATATTTTGGCCTTGGAAAATCAATGAAAACTTCACAAAGTTCAGAAACAAATTTTTTTTTTTTTTTTTTTTTTTGGTAGTACTTACACCCTTCGTGATCAAACGCACAAGCTCAGTGCGACTTGGGTTATTACGACCATCCCCAAATGGAACTAATTTATATGGAACAGCGTATGGCAATAAACTCAATGCAGTAGTAAATACATCAATGCAGTATCCTTTGAAAATGTTAGTGCCTTCTACTTGTGATACAAATTCACGAAAACTATCTCTTGTTGGGACTCCAATTCTCAATTGCCTTCCATTTTTTGGAAAAGCCCACCCTCGAGGAAGTTGTGTAGTTTGTCCTGGCCAAATTACACTATATAGTCTTTGATTTGTACTGGAACGATTAGGAGGCTTTGTGTAAAGCACTTCTGGAGATAAAATTGATAAGCCAGAATAGTTAGTCCAATAACCAACCCTTCTAAACCCTGTGCCAATGACATTGATGACTTCAAATGCAGGATTAATGAAGTCCTTAGCGGGAGTAAACTTAATTGGTCCTGTTACACCACTCATATTGACCTGTAAAATGCTCTTAAGCAACAAATTCCCTCCATTAAAGATGTTTAAAGCATCAAGTCTCAAACTCCCTCCGTGCAACTCAGTTAACCTCAAATCATTTGAGAATGAGATAACTCCGCCCTGATTGAAAAATGCATCAATTGCATGAGCAAGCAGCCAAACTGTGTCATAGGCATATAGACCATAAGTATTTAGCCCAAAAGAGGCAATAGCACTTTTTCCCTTGGTCAAGTTGTTCCATTTGGAAACAAATTTTCTTTTGAGTTTTGAATCTGGTGCATACATACGCAATGTAATAACTCCTTGAAAATCATCCATTGCATCTGAAGCTAGGGGAGAATAAGTATCCAATATGGTAGAGAGCCAGTTAGTAGCTATCCACACAAACCCAAATTCCATCATTCCAAGATACTTTGCTATATTAAGCACCATCGAACCCTGACCATCATAAGTGTGAACAATAATTATCTGAGACTCTATTAGAGAAACCTGTTACAAAAAAAAAAAAAAAAAAAAAAAGATTTAAATTCAAACATTCTTAATAATTTAAACATTTGGGATAATAAGTAATTTATTGTATAATATCAAAATTAGTATTCCTAATTTTAAATTCTGTCTCTACTCTATCTCCTATTTAAAAGGTTAAAAATCCTATATGTTGAATCCTATTTATTAAGGGGGTGGGTTAGCCAAATAGTTAAATGATTATATCCATCCATTTCTAATAGTTTAAAGTTTTGTTGATTAGTAATCTATCATAACCTTAATCAACACGTCGGTGATGTCATCTCGGGTCGCTTCAGAGGGCATGGGTGCTTTGTATGAGATCTTACATCGTTTCTCAGCAAGCTTATCCCCTAATGCAACAATCCCATTTCTGCCATAATCATCGTCAACATAGAGTGCAATCACCTCCTTCCATCCATAGTAGTCTACAATTTCTGCTACTGCAGCCATCTGAAAAAGATCACTTTGGGAAGTTCTAACAAAGAATGGGAACTGAAGTGAAGACAACGTTGGGTCCGTTGCTGAATATGACAATAGAGGAACTTGGAGCTCATTTGAAATTTGAGAAATTACATGAGCTGTTACAGAATTTAAAGGGCCAATTATGGCCACTCTGTCTTTCTCCATGAACTGCAAAGCTGTTATGATAAGTTAAAGAAAGAAAATTCACAATCGATTGGTGAATCGAGGTAACCTACCTTAAGAGAATATGACAAGTGAACAAACAAACAAGGGTTATAAACAAATAACTTACTCTCAACAATGCCCAAAAATCCGTCGTAATTGGAGTCTTGCATTGTAAGTTGGATCTTAGTTGCAGCAAGAACAGTTGGATCAGAATTCACATCTTCAATTGCAGCTTCTATTGCTACTTTTGCAACCTTTCCAATAGTAGACTTGTAAGCGAGAATAGCCCCAACGTTGACAACACTAGGCCTTGTAGAGATATTTGTAACCACCCCATCTGAGAAAATCTCATGGCAAAAAACTACTAACACCATAAGCCAAACTCTAGTCATGGTAAATTATTTGACACAAACCCTAATTCTCACCTTTTTCTGCAAATAACACAAAACTACACCATCAAGAAATGAAGTACACAAAATAAAATAAAATATTAAGAAGTAAATAAAAAAATATATATATATGAGAGAGAAAGCATAAAGAATTAATATGCATGGTTTGATCTGAGCGGCCAACATCAATCTCAAAAGGCCCAAATAACCACTATTTTACTATTGATCTCTATATGTTGCAATGAACTCAACGAAGAGTGCATATATAGTAGACTAACCTTGGAGTAAGCCTAAGGTTATAGTAATATAATTTCAACTATGTATATAGTAAGGATTATGATTCTTAGTACAATTTGGACTAGGATACAGTATACTTGAATCTTGACTATATCTCTAACAATCCTCCTAGGTAGTAGAAGATTGATGACAACCTGAGTTTAAAAGGAAAGTGTGTCCAAGTGGAGTGAAAATGATATACTGAAATGAAGGCAATGCCTATCCGTATGCATGATTTGAGAAACTTGACCAAAGATGAGAGAGATGCAAAACTAGAAAGAAAGTAAGATAGCAGGTAGGAAGTACTCGTTAAAGGAGTGGTTCATAAAGAAACCCGGTATACAAAGATGTTTGAGTCATCCCATAAAAAAAATAAATAAATAAATAAAAAGATGTTTGAGTCACGTGACAAGTAAGAAAGTCAAATAGAGGCTACCGATCAACCAAGGTAGCTGTTGAAACTAAAAAATTACTTTATAAAAAGTGATGCATCTACACGGCAGCTAGGATTAAACAATAGCATAAGTTCAAAAAGTGTGGTCATGTATGGTCAGCAGAGTATTTTAGGTAAATATTACTAAAATCAAAATATATTTACGTTATAGGTATTGTTTGAAGTTAATTGTGGAAATGAGGAGAGAAATTAAATTTCGACAACACCGTTGCCGAAATTCAACAAAAAGTAGGAGAGAGAATGAGCAAAAGGAGGAAAGAGAAAAGCAAATGTCAGTAAAATGTTGAATTTCGGCAACACCGTTGCCGAAATTCATCTGCCCAAATTTCCTGTGCTACCCGGATGTGTGAGAAGTGTAATAATGCGTGAGCGCCCAAACTTTAAAAAAAAAAAAAGTAATTGTGGCAATGGTATTGCCGAAAATAGTAGGAAAAAAAAAAAAGTGAATGCGGAAGAATTAAAGAAAAATATTATGTGCTACGTACACAATATTTTTACAATAAATCACAAGTAACTAGTTATTATTAGTTCAAATTTAAATTTGAAATTGACATTACTATTTTAATTTAACAATAACAACAAGTAACAACCTGATACTTAGCATTTGTTGTAAAAATATTGTAAAAATTGTATGCACTTATTATTTCTTTAAAAAAAAAAATTCCCAATTGTGGCAATGTCATTGCCGAAATAGTGGGGAAAAATTTTTCCCCACAATTTTGGCAATGCCATTGCCGAAATTGGGAAAAAAAAATATTTTTTTTTTATTTTTTTTTTCTAATTGTGGCAATGACTTTTATTTTTTTTCTAATTGCGGTAGAAATTGGGGAAATAAATTTTTCCCACAACTTCCCATTGCCACATTGAGAAAAAAAAAATTTATTTTTTTCCCAAATGGCATTGCCGAAATTGCGGGGAAAAAATTTTCCCCACAATTTCGGCAATGGCATTGCCACAATTAGGGAAAAAAAAATTTTTCCCAATTGTGGCAATGCCATTGCCGAAATAGTGGGGAAAAATTTTTCCCCACTATTTCGGCAATGGCATTGCCACAATTGGGAATTTTTTTTTTTTTTTAAAGAAATAATAAGTGCATACAATTTTTACAATATTTATACAACAAATGCTAAGCATCAGGTTGTTACTTGTTGTTATTGTTAAATTAAAATAGTTGTCAAATTTAAATTTGAACTAATAATAACTAGTTACTTGTGATTTATTGTGAAAATATTGTAAAAATATTGTGTACGTAGCACATTATATTTTTCTTTAATTTTTCCGCATTCACTTTTTTTTTTCCTACTATTTTCGGCAATACCATTGCCACAATTACTTCTTTTTTTTTTTAAGTTTGGACGCTCACGCATTATTGCACTTCTCACACATCCAGGCAGCACAGGAAATTTGGGCAGATGAATTTCGGCAACGGTGTTGCCGAAATTCAACATTTTACTGTTACTGACATTTGCTTTTCTCTTTCCTCCTTTTGCTCATTCTCTCTCCTACTTTTTGTTGAATTTCGGCAACGGTGTTGCCGAAATTCAATCTCTCTTCTCATTTTCACAATTAACTTTAAACAGTACTTATAACGCAAATATGTTTTAATTTTAGCAATATTTACTTAAAAGACTCATGGTCGGCATCTAGCCAATACTACAAAAAAGAAAAAAGAAATAAGTATATTAATAGCCTGCTGCCTAGTACAAAAGCAAAAGATAGACACAGATAAAGTAAAACAAAAAACAAAAAAAAAGCTGAAAAGTGAATAGAGAACTGGCACCACCAGAAAGTAAGGAACACGGTTTGATGAAAGTGGGCCTGAAAAGTTGAAAAGTGGGGGATGTCACAAGCTAAAAAGAGGGAGTTTAAAAAGCAACGGAACAAATAAAAATAAAAAAGCTGAAAAGTGGGTCATGGCTGAACATGAAACTAGGAGTTGGGGAGGAAAAACCGATGAAAACTGTTCCATGAACTGATAAGTAGTTGAGAGAAGAATAAGGGAATGGTTTCTTTGGAATCTCTCTATAAATAGAGAGAGGCACGCACAAGAAAAAAAAAGAGCAAGTACACACACACACAGAGCAAGGACATAGAGAGAAGAAAAAAGAGAGGCATGGACAGAGAGAGCAACATCAAGCAGAGGAGGAATACACAGCATAGGTTTGTATATGGGATTTCATCAGTCCCCTTCTTTTCTAAATCTCTCTCTCCCTCATTCTCAAATCTGAATTTTTGCTTGGTAATGCAAATAGGATCGGGTTTCATGGGAAGTTCCTAACTCTATGCATGAAGCTTTAGATACGAGTCCTTGACTCGTAAATCCTATTTGAACATTACCAAATAAAAATTCTCTCATCTTGGTACTACCAAAATCTCCCTCTCACCCTTCTTCAAATAATTTTTGTTTGGTAAAACAAATAGGGTTGGGTTTCATGAGGAGTTCCTAACTCCATACATAAAACTTTAGATACGAGTTAGGGACTCGTAAATCCTATTTGAAAATTACCAAATAAAATTCTCTCAAATTGTGGTGCAATACTATTTTAATGGAGTCCTTAACTCTACCACATCAATAGAATCCTTGACTCTACCACATCAATGGAGTCATTGACTCCCTTAAATAAAATAAGAATTCTAATTCTTTCAAATTTCAACATGACTAATTCTTTGGGATTCATAATCCCTTAATCAAGATTGGAATTAATGATTCTCAAAATAAAATGACCATAAAAATTGATTTAAGGAAATTTTCTAATTCCCAATGTTCATACAAAATAAAATTGCTTCAAAGGAGTTTTCCTTCCCTTAATTAAATTTGGGAACCTCAATCAAAATGTCATTAAAATTCCTACAAAGAAGCAAATGAAAGAAAGGGAAAATTGCTTGGACATTTAACTTCTCGAAGATAGAATCCTTGGTTCAATTTCCATAAAAACATGGTCTATGACTTATCCTTGAGATTAAAATTAATTATCTCACCCAAAGCAAAATTAAGTTGATACAAAGTATTTGACTTAAACATCCATCATTTAAATTTGGCAAAATCAATTTGAGGACTTTAAATCTAAAACCTCAAATTAAGAACTACGAAGTGGCTTGATCCCCACCAAGGGTACATAGGCAACCTAAATAAATTATTATGTGCAGCCACAAATAAATAAAAATACATATCCCCTTAAACATGAAAATAAATGAACTTATGTATAAAGATGACGTGGTTGAAATCAAAGGATCTTTCCTTGAAACAGGAGATTGTAATTAAGATATACATTATCTTGAATGGGCACTACTCACATCAATAAAACTCATACACCAAAAAGGCCTATTGGTGAAATTATGTTTGATGAATTGACATAATTTGACAATTCTTGTTAAATATAATTTGACAACATTTGTTAAACATAATTTAACAATTATTGTTAAACAATGGTTAACAATTTTCGTCAACAATAGCAATCTTCCAAGGCGAGCCAATAAAGGCAACAAAGGTGGTAATTAAAATGCATGATTAGAAGGAAATTAAGTCAAATGCTGAATACAAATCTTCTGTAACATTTTTTTATATTTCACTTTATGATGCACCAGTGTGACTATGAGAAGCTTCAACGTGAGCTTATATGGAGGACGACTTTTCTAATTGGGGAAGGATGTGTGGTAGTGTGTATGGGTTTTTTTGGAAGGACGTTGTCCAAAGAAGGGAATGTATCGCCGTATCGGGATAGTTAGGCTTAGAGATGAGATGGAATTGTAATTTCATGTTCACAAAAGCCTAAATCTAACTACTCTAAGACCTATAATAGGCTGACAACATTGGTAAGATGGTGCACCAACTTTTTTTTTTTGGCAACTTTGATCCCATGTTAAAATAAGAAAAATATATCAACATAATGAATTAATAATTAATACAATATAATTAACTAAGAATATAATAAAAGTTCACAATAATTTTACATCCTTAAATTAGCTTACTACCTCACACATGACCCACCACAATGTATAATTACTTTTTTTATAATTTTAATTTAAAAATATTATGAAATTATTATGAATATTTGTTGGGTCCTTAACATAACTCAAAATAATATGGTTTAGCCTTTGTGACCAGCTACATCGAAAAGCATTAAATAACTATTATATCTTTATTATTGAACTTTACTTATCATAATGAACCTTTTTTTTTTGTAGAGAATTTTAACCTATGGCGTCTGCTCCTAATAATAGCTCTTTATCATTAGACCAAAACACCAATCAATTTTGGTGTAGGCGAAGATTGAATCACAGATCTCTTATACAACCATCAGAACACTTTACCAGTTGAGCTAACTGGAACCCATTTATAATAAACCTATTGAGTGGTATACAATAGAAAACTCTAGATTAATCCTGCGACAAAAATATATATATATATATATATATATATAAATAAATCCTAGATTAACCTTAAAGTTATTACTTATTAGTATAAATAGACTATGTGTACAATAACGATTAAAATTCGTAGTTAAATTTTGACAGTGATAATACAATGGACTTTGACCTTGACTATATGCCTAACACCACAAAAGATATTTGTGATTTAAGAAGCAATTGAATGATGAATCTAAGAACATGAAGCAGAGTGGTAATAAAGGGCAAAATATAACTAAGTGTCTCAATTGTATTGAAATATGCGGCCTATTATTTTATTGGTCAATACACTTCAGTTGTGTATAAATTACAACTTTTAAGGCTATATACTTGAATTAAATTGAAAAGTGTAAGCTAGAGTGCCTATAAAACGATATCTAAATTTTATCCGGAAATAAAATATGGAATATTTTAAATGGCACTTATTCAAATTCTTGTTCCCAATAAGTGCCATTTTTGTCACAATAAGTCTCTCGTATTACTTAAAAATTTTCAGACTTCCCACTTATTTTTTTTCAGCTTCTCACCACTTTGGCCTCTCATTTTTGGTCTCTCACTTCTTTACTTCAGATATTTTCCTCTCACCCACATTTTCTCTCCCTCTCTCTCTCTCTCTCTCTCTCTCTCTCTCTCTCTCATGGATCTTCCTTAACCCACTTTCTTCCTCCTCTCTTCTTCTTTACTCAAAACCCACCATTTCTTTTTGATAAGCCAAGAATGTATTGACCCCTTGTGATAAATTAACCAATTAATTAGCTAAGTTAATTAATTAATTCAATTAACATGCAATACGCATAGTAGCACAAAAAAATCACCAACTAAGTTAGTATGCAGCGGAAAATAAAGTTGACACGATGATTTGTTTACGAATGGGGAAAACCTCCAAGTAAAAACCTCACCGGGTGATTTTAAGATCACAATTCCCGAGAATCCACTATTATCAAAACAAGCGGTTACAAGTAAAAGAATCTCAGTACCTTATACCAACCTATAGTTGAACCCTTACCCCAATAAGTAGTTGGACTTGTTCTATAGTGACAATCTCTCCTTTTAATGCACAGCTCCTAGTATGTAACTAACCAATTGATATACGGATCCAAGTACATGACTAACCACCAACTTGAGAAGGATATTGGCTGCAAAGTTCTTCAGTTCATCAACACGATGAAGATCACGAAGCTCTTTGGTTACAAAACCCTATAGCGTACAAACGCAGCAGCTTCTTGAAGAGAAAGATGAACTAGGGCATATGTCTCCGGTCACAATATGCTTGTGAAAAACTTTTGCATTGAATTGCATCAGCTGTGATAGCCCTTAAAATAACCCTTATATATGTTTAGAGTTGTGAGAAAAGAAAGCTTAAACAAATATACACAAATTGGAGTGAAATCAAAACTAAAAATCTGATTTTCGTAAATCTTAATAGATTGCTTATCTATCGAGCAACTGTTGAGCATCAAGCTTACACAGCCTTTTAAATCTCGATAGATTCTATCTGTCAAGCTTTAAAATCCAGCACTTCTTCACTTGATTCTTGGACAAATTTGCATGGCTTTAACACTTGGACTTGAAACCTTATTCCTTACAGTATTAATCACATCTTAAATCTACCCAATTACAAGTAAAGTGCGTTTTGTCAAAAGAATAGCCAATTCTATATTGACATATGTTTCTAACATGATTCACATATGTCTTAACACTTTTCCGAAATTTTAAACACAAAAATACTACCCAAAACCACAAACCCTACCCAAAGCAAGGTAAGTCTCTCTAGCTCTCATTTCTATTTTGTAGCAATTTTTGTATATATATTTGTCGTTAAATTTCTGGTTTTTTTTTTTTTTTCTATGAACATTGACAGGGGGGTGTTTTATTTTTATTATTTCAAAGTAATTACTGAAGAATGACACATTATCTTACCGAGAAAAATTACATTGATAATCCAAGAAACACAAATCCTTTTTTTTTTTTTTTTGATTTGCATCAAATTGAGCTCTGGGGTGGTGGGGTTCTGCACTGTGCAGTGAAAGTTTAGCAGGATTTGGTAGTTGAGGATAACTGAAATAAGCCTGCCACAAGTTAGTGCTCATTAGCTTGGATTCTTTTGGTGAGTCTTTTAGGTAAATATTGCTAAAATCAAAACATATTTGCGTTATAGGTACTGTTTGAAGTTAATTGTGAAAATGAGGAGAGAGATTGAATTTCGGCAACACCGTTGCCGAAATTTATCTGCCCAAATTTCTTGTGCTGCCCGGATGTGTGAGAAGTGCAATAATGCGTGAGCACCCAAACTTTAAAAAAAAAAAGTAATTGTGGCAATGGTATTGTCGAAAATAGTAGGAAAAAAAAAAGTGAATACAGAAGAATTAAAGAAAAATATAATGTGCTACGTACACAATATTTTTACAATAAATCACAAGTAATTAGTTATTATTAGTTCAAATTTAAATTTGACATTGACATTACTATTTTAATTTAACAATAACAACAAGTAACAACCTGATACTTAGCATTTGTTGTAAAAATATTGTAAAAATTGTATGCACTTATTATTTCTTTAAAAAAAAAAAAAAATCCCAATTGTGGCAATGCCATTGCCGAAATAGTGGGGAAAAAATTTTCCCCACTATTTCGGCAATGGCATTGCCACAATTGGGGAAAAATTTTTCCCCGCAATTTCGGCAATGCCATTTGGGAAAAAAATAAAAAAACTTTTTTCTCAATGTGGCAATGGGAAGTTGTGGGAAAAAAAAATTTCCCCAATTTCTGCCGCAATTAGAAAAACAATAAAAGTCATTGCCGCAATTAGAAAAAAAAATAAAAATAAAATATTTTTTTTCCCCAATTTCGGTAATGGCATTGCCGAAATTGTGGGGAAAAATTTTTCCCCACTATTTCAGCAATGGCATTGCCACAATTGGGAATTTTTTTTTTTTTTAAGAAATAATAAGTGCATACAATTTTTACAATATTTTTACAACAAATGCTAAGTATCAGGTTGTTACTTGTTGTTATTGTTAAATTAAAATAGTAATGTCAATGTCAAATTTAAATTTGAACTAATAATAACTAGTTACTTGTGATTTATTGTAAAAATATTGTGTACGTAGCACATTATATTTTTCTTTAATTCTTCCGCATTCACTTTTTTTTTTCCTACTATTTTCGGCAATACCATTGCCACAATTACTTTTTTTTTTTTTTTAAAGTTTGGGCGCTCATGCATTATTGCACTTCTCACACACGGGCAGCACAGGAAATTTGGGCAGATGAATTTCGGCAACGGTGTTGCCGAAATTCAACATTTTACTGTTACTGACATTTGCTTTTCTCTTTCCTCCTTTTGCTCATTCTCTCTCCTACTTTTTGTTGAATTTCGGCAACGGTGTTGCCGAAATTCAATCTCTCTCCTCATTTCCACAATTAACTTCAAACAGTACCGATAACGCAAATATGTTTTGATTTTAGCAATATTTACCTAAAAGACTCTCTTTTGGTTCCCACCAAAATGCAAAAAGCAAAATAAAATAGAAAAATTCTTGGAACTTCTTTGTCAATCTTGGCCTGATTAAGGTCATTTTCATTGCCAATTCAAAAAAAAAAAAAATTTGAAACTGCTAAGAGCACTTGGGCAATAAGTAACATTTATACAATAATATGCTATATTCACTGGTTTGTGTCCGTTGCATTTTGTTGATGCATAGATTTTCATATTTGAATGTAGAACAATTTTGGATTATTGGAATTTCTTTTTATCATTTTATTTTTCATCTGTGATTATACTTAATGGGGTAGATAATTTGTTAATTTGCTGTTTATTTCACTGGTTGTCATCCATTACAGTATTATCTCTGCAATTTTTTGTGCTATTGCATGTTTTGCTTGGGATTCATCCGTTATCTCAATTAAACTATGATATCTTTTCAATTAGGATTCAACTGACTCCATTACTTGTTTAAATCTAATGTATCAAAGCTCTCAATGAATGGATATAGGAGGGAGGAAAAAAAGGCTGTACCCATTGCACAAGGCTCCTGCGTCTTTGGAATTTGGGAGGAAGTGACATTAAAATGAGCTCTAACGATGGTGGCATCAAGTGTAATGGAAGCCAAAGCAGCATGGCTGAATAAGTAAGTACATAATCTATATCTTAAGCACACTAAAATGAGGATATGGCTTAATATTGTGTGTGTGTGTGTGTATATATATATATGAGAAAGGGGGTGGGGGGGTCATTGAGGATATGGCTTAGTATTTAGTATTAACTATTATACTAGGCCGGTATTAGTATAATAGTATAGATTATAGACGGGTAAAAGAACTCTAGGTGTTTTTTAAATTGTTATCAACTGAGAAGAATTAATGTAAAAGGCTTTGCAACTGTTCAGATTTATTTTGACACTTTTTAGTCATTTTAATGTTTTTTTCATCAACAAGCAAAAAAGGGTTCTGTAGGTGATGCAGGTTGGTATACATTTTGTCGATGACACCCAATCTTATGGTAATTAAGTTGCAAACACAGCAGCTGGTATGGATTCAATCCAAGGTAAAACTACTAGTTTTAAAGACTTGAGGTAGGTCAAATTCTTTTAATTGGTCAGTATGTATTTTTGGCTGTAAATATCCTGGTTGGTCTTATTTTGATATTTATCCTAGCATTACTAAGTAGCTCATGAACTACTACTTCCTCTCTATCCTCGTTCCTTTTATGAAAGTTTACATTTTTTTTTTCTTATGTTAGTGTGCCTTTGAAATGTAATAGAGGTACTCTAGCTTTTGCTAGTGTTGCCAAAGAGAAAGGGAAAACATATTCTTGATTTGAAAAATGCCCATATATTCTCATTTTAATTGTATACTATGATATTAAACTAATAAAGTCTACTATCGATTCCCTATAAAAAAAAGTTAAAATGTCTTAGTATTTCAAAAAAAATTTAAGTGTGGAATAAGGGTCTCGTGAATAAATTTTATCTACATGAGAGAAAGTTTTAGTTTTATAATCAAAACATTACCAACATTTTTATATAGGTAAAATAACAACGGATGACTTGGTAATACTTATATGTCTCATCCGTTTGTTAAGAACCCTGAAACTCAGTGATATGGTCTATTCTCATAACCAAACTTCAAATTCTCCCCTCTTATCATTCGTGTATTTCTTAAATTTTTCCTTTACCTAAAAAGAAAAACACATGGAATGATGAATGACAATGACTTGTGTAGTTTCATGGACAAAGGATTGTGTTTGCATTGACGATATTTAGGATTAAAAAAATAAACATTCTAGTATAGTGAGAAGTTTTAGAACCATTTTAAATTCAGGGAGAAAAAGTAATCAATAATCATTATTAGAAAGAACCTTTTTTTTTTTCCCAATCTGTACCAGGAAAGCAAAGATGGCTAGGTGGTAAATTAAATCATATTTCTCCAAGTCAATTTACATTTTTTATTTGATCAAAATGAGGTTAGTGGTAATCAAAAAAATAAACAAAAACAATGTTTGTGGTGCAAGTGCATAAACAAAACCACACCTTCATGCACTCCTTTTTTTCAAGGCCAAATTTTGGAGGATCTACTCAACCATCTAAAGATTATTTTCATAAAAATTATCATTTATTTTTTTTTCCTTGGACAATTAGACCTGTTCTATATATGCATACGTTTTAAATAAATAAATAAATAATCCAAAGGTAGCATTCTTTGCATGGGCTTGGGAATTATTTATTTTTTAATACGAATGTAATTATTCTTTTCAACAAGGACGTGAAGAGCACTTCAACACTGCCAATAATTAGGTGTGCGTGGAATACACATGGCTTGTAGATAGCATGAGATTTCTTTTAGCAGAAGGAGATTTCTTCAAGGAAAAATATGAATCTGTTTTTTGCTTCTTTGTGCATTTTTATTGGAGTACTCTTATGGGTGCAATGACTACCTTAAACTGTTTATTTAATGGCAATATATGTCATGCCAATTTTTGCACATCCCTATGCGAATTCCAATATACCTATAGGATGATACTTTAAAGTTAATAAATAAAAAAAGGGAAATGCTAACGAGTGCCCTTATGGAAGCGCCCTAAGGGAACTCGTTAAAATGACCCATAAAAAAATTGCTACAGATAATTTATGATAATGATAATGATAATGGATTAATGGAACCTCTTTTGCCCCTTTATATTCTTGAACTTTTGTTGTTTATAAATATCTCTTGTATTTGGTATGTCTCTGGTTGTATATGAGTTCCAATACATGTGTTATATATTAAAAAAAGTTTAATATCCATGCGACACTAAACTTTACTTGCACCTTCTGTAACTTAGCCAAAGTTAGACATTTTTAAACTTACACACAAACTTTAGCAGCCATCGTGTTTGACCCACAGCAGCAACCCCAACAACTATAAACCTTTAACTATGTTTATGAAAGAGCTTGAGTTCAGAGATCAAGTATGAGTTAATGAGCTCATGTTTATACACCTGGTACATAACAGTGCATGGGATTGGTAGTGCTGGAAGTCTGGAACATACTAATAAGCTCATTTTATACACATGACACAACTACAAACTATTTTATAACATTTTTATAAATTATTAATATGACCAATTTCTTATGATTATCATCTGAACTCATCACTAATATCGCTTTTTCACTTATCAATAACTATTCACTACATCAACAGTTTGTAAAATGTTGTAAGATAGTTTGTAGCTCTAACATTTTCTATATTTATATGTGATGATATTTTTCAAACATCAGCATTAAGGAGAATTAGTTAAAGAGATACATCATATGTCAGTCTCCTGAGCACCTCATTTTCCATATTTATAAATGCACTTGTAATGTCACATAGAAGCAGATAAGACAATGAAAGAGACGCTAGTGGCTCTCATAACATGTGACATTACTAGACTCTTTCAGGCTAATTAAGAATATTACAAATCTAGCTTAGTTGATGGCGTCTAGAATCAAACACCTACTCCACAAGCTTGATTTTCTCATGTCAGTCAGGCTTTCATCCCTGGTATAAGTGGATTTGTGGATAACCAAGTAATGGTCCAGGAGGTGCTTCATAGTTTCAAAGTGAGAAAGTAAAAGCGAGACAAATGGCTATCAAATTAGACTTGCAAAAGTCCTATGATAGAGTTAATTGGAATTTCCTCAAGGTGGGTTGTTAGTTCAATTCAGGTTGATGTCTTCATCAAATGGATATATTATTGTGTGTATCCTCTATCTCTTTCGAAGTCTTGGTTAATTGTGGTAAGTCAGAACAATTTAAACCGAGTAGAGGATTAAGACAAAGAGACCCTCTATGTGACAAAGGAGGGTTAAAATACTTAAGAATGGGTCGAAAAGCTAGGGTTGGAACAAGGATTTGAAAGCTCAAATAAATGGGTGGAAAACAATGGAAAAGGAAGGATGGGGTAGCTTGAAATTAATGGATTAAATGGGATAAATGTAGGATGTCAGGATAGGTGAACAAGAGGAACAAGTGCAATGGCTAGGAGGAAAGAGAAAAGTGTACGAGTTTATGACACATCAATATCTAATTTATTTCTTGCCTTATAATAGTATCTACTATCACGAAAAATGCTAAGACCACAATAAATTATACAACTTTTATCACATTTACCTCTCACAACTCACCATGTGGCGAATTGTGGCAAAAATTGTGTAATCTATTGTGGTCCTACCATTGTTGCTATATTTTAACTTTGTAAGTTGTAACCTTAAACGAAGCTACTCTGATGGACTTCCCCCTAAAAGAAATCAATTTAAGATCATATGACCCAATGGGCCACTTATCTTTCTTTTCTTTTTTTATCTGATCAGTGACCCAATGGACCTATTATTAGATATTAAACGGATAGGAATTGATTCTTCACTTGGTCTTAGCCCAAAAGCACTGGAAAAAGTTGCAATAAATACTAAATATTGTCTTTTTCCTCCTACAAATAACATATGGATATTGAAGGATATTAATAAAAAATAAAGTTTTATAAACATTAAAAGATAAGCAATATAAGATTAGCAACAACAAAAAAAAGGATATGCAATATGGTTTTCACTGAATGGATGCACAAGTTAAAAAGAATCAGAAGTTTCCTCATTCTTATGAAAGAACCAGAACTAGAAGTGTCATCATTCTTATGAAAGAACCAGAAAACAAGTTAAGGATATGACATCAATGGTCTAGATTTTAAGTTAATTGCCATACAATTTTAAGAGAAGATTTCACAGTCTCAACAAGAAAAACTAATTATTTTCCTAGGATCTTCCAGTGAGCCATGAAGAATGTAATTCAACTAATACAGGCATATAGCTTGTGAAAATGAAGAATGTAATGCTATGGACCAAAATTGTGGTACAGACAAAGGACTAGCTCGCACTACCTCTTGTGAAATATGAAGAATATTTTTCATTTCAAAATTGAGCATAAGGATACAAGATAAGGCGTGCTTCATCAAATTCATTTTTTTGATGATGTTCAGTTTTACAATCACTTATTTTTTGATTGAGAAAAGCTATTTACCTTCTCTAGAGTACAAATTATGTCTGCGTATTGAGCCCCTCGTTTGAGCCTTAAGCCAAATATACATATATATATATATTATATGAAGCTCAGTCCCATTTTGAGAGCATTCAATTTTCCATTACCAATTTTATCATTTTGTCCCAGCGTTCTAAATAGGAGAACTTTCTAAGTTTTAGAAACTCTATAGTCTTATTTATATTCAGGATTCAACTAACTAATAATAATCAAAACTTGTTGTATTTGTTCAAGGGTAAATTATATTTTTCCACCCAAACTATTATTTTGATTATACTTAACCCAACTATTAAAACGCAACACTCAAATTTTTAAAAATCTTAATCCTCTATTGTCTATTTTGCAATTAATTCTAACAAAATTTAGTATTGAAAAAACCAATTTATCCCTATTGAAACATAATGAATTAATTATAATTTTAGGATGTCAATTGCGTTGTGTCTTGTGTGTTTCAATAATCCAAAGGTTAAATGTAACTGGAGTCATAATTAAGGTGGAAAAGTGTAAATTTATTCTATTTATAGAAAAAAAATGTGGTTAGTGGGTATTGTATTTTTATTATTAGTATTATTATGTTTGTACCCAACCCTCCCCTAAACTTAATTATCTAACCCCCTCTCCTGCCAGCTTCACTTCATCAACCCTTCTCTTCTTTCCCCCTCTCTCTTCTGTTCAAATTTTCATCATCGTCGGAGACTTGGGGGAGGAAAAGAGACACACCCTAGAAGGTACTTTGCTGTGTTTCCATGTTTTAAAGTAAAAGATTACTTCTTCCTCTGTTTTTCTCCTTCATTTGTTGGAAGAACATAGATTCACTGAAATCTACTCCACAAGTCTCGACCTTTGCCTTTGCTTGTATTGTCGGCATCAATCTGTTCTTAATCCCATAATTAAATCTTTCTTTTGTTTCCTTAAATTGCAGTTCTCTATTCAAATTCATATCTAAATGGAGAAGACAATGCTGCCATCCAACATGGTAAAAATCATATCTTTCAACACACACAAAAAGAAAAAAAGTTACTTTTTGGTACTTTGTAGTGCTGAATTTGAACTTTTGTACAATTTCTTGGATTCTTAACTGCTATAAATAATAATAATAATAATAATAACAGCCTAGCTCCATGTTAGAAAAACTATTTCTAAAGTTGAATCCTTTGGCAAAGATATGCTTTACTTACTTTTTTCCTTGTGTGTATTTGGTGTCTACGAAAAAAGTCAATAGAGGAGAACTGGATAAGTCAGTTGCCAGATGAAATGCTTATATATGTTCTTTCTTTCTTGACGCCGAAGGAAGCATTTAGAACTAGTGTTCTTTCCCATAGATGGAAATATTTGAGCCCATTCTTGACTGGTAGTTTGGACTTTGATGGTCTATATACAATGTGGGAAATTAAGGAAGGAATGAAAGTGAAAGGTTATTTAGACCCCTAAAACAACCAAATTGCGTAGCCTAGATTAATTAGCCAAGTTGTTACTTAGTCAAATTAAGCAATTCTAGGTTAAAGCAATTTAACAATCATATCAAGAATAATAATGCAGCGGAAAATAAATAACACAAGATATGATCACCCAGGAAACCACACGGTAAAAATCTGGGGAGGATTTGACCCACCGATCCTCAAGGCAAACAAGAATTCACTATGAAAGAATTGAAGTTCTTACAGAAGGACTACAAGCTCCCCGCTCGACTTCCTAATGCTACCCACCAGTACGAACTTCCTGACACGACCACGCGCAGGCTCCGAATCCACGGACTACTTCTTTCTTGAATTCTTCAATCAGCTACAAGCTCCCCGCTTGCTTTTCTTTTAAGTTCCAATGGTTGCAACTAAGTTGATCTTCAAGATGTTGAAATCATCTCTACCTTGAAAACCCTAAGCTTTGTGTAAAGGAAAGCTCCTCTAAGATCTCACAAGAGATTTACACAAAACAGAAAATATGAGCAACAATAACAATATGGACAACATCAAAAACGTGGCTAGGGTTTTGTTTATATACCTAGGGTAAAAACATAAAACCCTAAACGTTTAATGAAGTAGGGCTGAGTTGGAAATTCTGCAGAAAATTCAACCTGTGCGATTTTCGATCGATCGAGTCTAATCTTCGATCGATCGAGCCAGGCCAAAAGTCTCAAGTACTTCTGCAGCCACTCGATTCCAACTGTACAATAATAAACCAACTTTGAGCAAGCCTAAACAAGACTAAATACAATGTTTTGATCATGGTTTGCCAACATTACAAATTAGAGTTCTAAATACATAAAATCCTAAGACCTTAGAACCTAACAAACTCCCCCTTTGGCAATCCGTGACAAAACCATAATTTAAAAGCTCAAAGTTTTACAAGTAAAAGCCCTTTACAAAAGTAATGCTCATAAAATCAAATTCAGCCTAACTACTATCCATCAGTTGCAAGTGTAGACAGCAGCTTTAGTTGAATCAACCTGTATATTCCTGAAACACTCAACAAACGCATAAACGCATGTGTGACAGAAAAGAGTAAAACAACAGGTATAACATTCTTGTAAGATTCACACAACACAAAATAAAGACATATATGAATGATCAACTCATAAATATAAATCAATAAGCAGTGAATCATAAAGCAACAAGAATCAATGAATAGAACATGTATATCAATCAATGTTACTCCCCCTAACATGAATATCCCCAAAAATGATATACAAAGTGAAGCACCTAGATACAATCTAAAAAACTCCACAAGCTCCTCAAAACAAAAAGTCTCCCCCTAACTACAAAAACCCCTCTACAAGTCAAAATACCACTTCCCCTTTTTGTGACGGAATGCCAAAGAGCAATCACAAGTCGCCATCAAAAGGAGGTGGTGAGGGTGAATGAAGACGCGCCAAGTCAGCTCGTAGAGCACGAAACTCATCAAGCAAGTCCACCAAAATCTGTCCATGAGCCGCCTGAACGGTCATGACAGTCTCCAAAGTACGACGAACATCGAAGTCGGCCGAAGGAGGTGGAGGAACATCAGCAGCAGCAGCATCATCACCAACTGGATCAGTAACATCCTCACCAGCAAAACCTGCAGAAGAAGAAGGAGGAGGTGCGCTACTAGAGGGCTCAGACCTAGGGTGTTTAGAACCAGCTCGAAGATGAGCAGCCCTTTGTCTAAGAAAAGACGCACCTATAGGAGCAATAACATGAACGGGCTCAGAGTAAGGGAAGCCACCAAGATCAAGATGAAGGAGAATCCTATGAATGAAAATAGGATGAACAAGAGCATGAGCAGATGATGAACTCCTATAAACATCGTTCAAAGAACGAAGAAAAAGATGGGGAAAACTAATAGGAGCATCAGTAACTAGAGCGTACAAAAATACACACCTCTCAAGAGGAATGGTGTGAACATGGGAAATGGGCCAGATAGAATGACACGCTATCCTAAAGAAAAGATAGTGTAACCCAGAGAGCTCAGCAGAGGTGATCCGAGGATCAGAACCCCACTGGACAGTAGTCCCAGTGATGTAAGACAAGACATCACTAATCTCGGGAGACACATCATATGGATAGACAGGATGTCGAACCCATGGTACCCCTAGAGCATCAGCCACTACCGTAGGAGTAAGTGTGTACTCTACGCCTCGTATCCAACTCTGGACTAGAGTGTTGGAATCATAGATGCGGATAGAGAGGTTCGAATAGAACTCTCTAATCAAGGCAGAAGGTGGAGGAGGATCAGAAACATCCACCAAGGGTAACCAGCCCCTACGCTCAAAATTTGCCCTAATGGCAGGATCAAGTTCATCTAAGTGAACAGAACGCTCAGCCCAAATTTTTCTCCTAACATTCAGCTTCTCAAACATCTCTTGGTTTTTCTCACTAGAAAACCTCTCACGATCATAGGATGGAGGGGGTGAAGGAGAAGGTGAGGGAACATTCCTACGGGCTCTAGTTTTCCTAGGCATAGTGCTAAGGAAAGGACAGAGACACAAAGGAAAAACCAAAAGAACAAGAGAAAACATAACCAAGGGCAGACTGCAAATTAGCACAATAAAAAATATAGAACAAAAATCTATATGATGCATGAACATTAATAATGTTGTGATGCATGATCTAATGCAGGAAACAAATAAGTTCAATTTAGATTGAGATTGACAAAATTGGCTTGAACATGGAATTTTTAAAAAATCCCAAAAATTGAAAACCACTTGTTGAAAGTTTATACCAAAAAAGATGAATTGAGCATTATAAAACACATTACATAGATTATAATGCTTAATTACAACTACACAACAAGTCAATTTCATCAAAATCATCTCAATTTAACAAAAAGCCCCAATTCGGATCAAGAACAAGCCCTAGATTTTTCAATTTTTCACCAAACTCAAATTTGATCAAATTAACAGTTAAGAATCATGTTAATGAAGTGTCCCCACAAAAACCCAATGATCAATTTCATAAATTAAGGCTTGAATCAACAGAAAATCCAAATTTTGCATATTCCGAAAATTACCCTTAAAAACATGGATTTATGCATGAAATGATGAAAATAAAATCAAAAGGAAGGGTAAAAAGGTCTTACCGGCTTGAGGAAAGAGAGATTGTGCAAAAACTTCGGAAGAAAACGACAAAAATTCCTAAGGTGGAGCCTTGCCAACGCGGAGAGAGAGAAAAAGTTTGAAAAAGATTTTGAAAAGTATTTGAAAAAGTCAGATCAGATCTTTTAAAAAAGCTTTTTCACGATGTTCGATCGATCGAAAATCAGATTCGATTGATCGAAAAACTCAGTCGTTTTGAAACAAACTAGAGCACTTTTTCGATTGATCGAGAAGCAGATTCGATCGATCGAAATGCACAGTCATTTTGAAACAAATGGAAGCACTTTTTCGATTGATCGAAAAACAGGCTGGATCGATCGAAATGGGCAGAGGCTCACTAAATTTTGAGAAAAATCACAGTTTTGAAAGACAAACCATATTTTGAAAAAAAACAACTCCTCAAAGCATTAAATTACAGAGATAAAATGCATGAGTATGAGATGGAATGATTTTTCAAAAACCCAAAGTTTTAAACCCCAATTTTCTCAAAAACAAGTTTCAATCATTCTTCCTTTGAATATTCTCAAACAACAAATATGTTGTACACAATTCTCAAGATAATTTCAAACTTGGTTGGTCAGACCAAAAACACACATTCTAGCATGTACAGTGTTTAACAAAGAGTAACTTGTGTAGTGTGTGATACTAGCAAAAACTTGAGATACATGTGAGGTGATATGTGAATAGCAATCAAATACAAAGTCTACACAATTCATCACATAGAATTTAAAAGAGACTATCACCTAAAGAGTTACATCCTATAACTCCCACATCTCCTAGAACAAAAGCTTGCAATCATGTAAGTTTCTTGTATTTTTGCCCCATTATTTAGGTGAAATTTGGCATAAAGCCTAATAGTACACACCAGATTAGATTATGTGAAATGGCATCAAGCCTAATAGTACACACCGGTATGAATTAAGTGAATTGGCATCAAGCCTAATAGTACACACCAGTTTTAAGCATTAAGCATTTAAAGAGGCTACACCTTATGTTCTTTTTGTGCATGTGCTACACTTTCTCGAGCACAAAATCTTATGATATGCACTAAGGTGTTCATGATTGACTAGTGAACAGTGGTGAGATGGTTATTTATGCCTTTCTCAAAAGGATCAAGTCCGACAGTCAAATAACATGTGACTTCAAGATCAAGACAAAGTGATTAATAACCACAAACATCTTTCCCACACAACATGCACTACAAAGCTTTAACTAGTCAGGTGCAATATTTAAGCTCATCAAAGTTAAACAAGGTACACAGAACATGACATGTGTCAAAAGATAGACCAACCTTGTTTTTCAAAAATCAAGAAAAGTAGTGTCTAACATAATTTTTGCTTTCACTTTTCCCTTTTTTTTTTTTTTTTTTTTTTTTATTTTAAAGGAAAACAAATAAATCCTAGAATGAAATGCATGAATGTAATGCAATGCAAGTCCTAGAACAAAAACAACAAAAAGACACAAACCAAAGAACAATGGTCACCAAAGAATAGAGCAATTAAGCACAAGGACCATAAAGACAAACACAACTTAGGGACACCGAAGAACACCAATCACTTGACGAAGTGTCTCAAACTTACTTCCATCAAGAGGTTTGGTAAAGATGTCAGCATTTTGACGATCAGTAGGGATATACTCAAGAACAACAATTTTCTTTTCAACCAAATCCCTAATGAAGTGATATCTAAGTTCAATGTGTTTGGTTTTAGAGTGTTGAACAGGATTTTTAGATATATCTATAGCACTAGAATTATCACAATAGACAACCATGGTGTCTTGAGGAATCCCATAATCACTCAAAAGCTTTTTCATCCAAAGGAGTTGGGAACAGCAACTCCCAGTAGCAATGTATTCTGCTTCAGCAGTAGATAAAGAAACAGAATTTTGTTTCTTACTCATCCAAGCCACAAGATTGGCTCCAATATAAAAACACCCCCCAGTGGTGCTTTTTCTATCATCAGCATTCCCAGCCCAATCAGAATCAGAAAAACCAGCAAGAGACAAATTTGACTCTTTGCTATAAAACAATCCATAATCACAGGTTCCACTCACATATTTGATAATTCTCTTAACAGCATTTAAATGAGAAACCTTAGGATTAGACTGAAATCTAGAGCAAACACCAACACTATAAGAGATATCAGGCCGACTAGCAGTTAAATACAAGAGACATCCAATCATGCTTCTATACAAAGTAATATCAACAGACTCACCTGACGGATCTAGTGTTAATTTTGCATTTGCAGCCATTGGTGTTCTAGCATGAGCAGCTTTGTCCAGTCCAAATCTTTTGACTAAATTCTTTGCATATTTAGCTTGATTGATGTAGATGCCGGACTCTGTTTGCTTTACCTGCAATCCCAAAAAGTAAGTCAGTTCACCAACCATGCTCATTTCAAACATTGCCTTCATTTCATCTGCAAAAGAATGAGCAAGAGAGTCATTAGTAGCACCAAAAACAATGTCATCAACATAAATTTGAGCTACAACAAAACCAGTCTTATCCTTTCTTATGAAGAGAGTTGTATCTGCAGATCCCCTTTTGAATCCATGCTCAGTGAGATAGGCAGTCAATCTATCATACCAAGCCCTAGGAGCTTGTTTCAAACCATAGAGGGCTCTCTTCAACTTGTATACATCATCCGGTCTGTGAGGATCCACAAATCCCTTAGGTTGCTCAACATACACCTCTTCTTGTAACATTCCATTTAAGAAAGCACTTTTGACATCCATTTGATACAACTTGAAGTTTAGATGACTTGCAATGGCCAACAGTATCCGAATGGATTCCAATCTTGCAACAGGTGCAAAGGTCTCATCAAAGTCAATTCCTTCCACTTGTGTGTATCCTTGTGCAACAAGTCTTGATTTGTTTCTAATCACGGTGCCATGTTCATCGGACTTGTTCTTAAAGATCCATTTAGTTCCAATCACATTTACATTTTCAGGCCTAGGAACTAATTCCCACACATCATTCCGAACAAATTGATGAAGTTCTTCATGCATGGAATTTACCCAATCAGCATCTTGAAGTGCTTCATCTACCTTTTTCGGTTCAAATTGGGACAAATAACATGAGTGAGTGATCACACTCAAGGCTTTTGATCTCAATCTCATGTTTTCATTCAGACTACCCAATATATTTGTGGAAGGATGATTCAATCTCACTCTAGAGGATGGACGTTTAACAAGAGATGTTGTAGTACCTTTCTGTTCAACTAGAGGACTGAACTCACTTTGTAACTGTCGAGTGTCATGAACCGGAGTGGATGGTTCTGAACTTGATGGTACTGAGACTGTATCATTCAACACCAGCAGCTCTTCCTCACTATGTTTCCCAACATACTCAGTAAGTGGAGACTCATTTACCTCTACAGGCTTATCTTGAGCAGGAACAGTGCTTTCTGAACATACTTCATCATTTATCACAACATTTGAAGATTCCATGACTGTTTTGGTTCTCAGATTATAGACTCTATAAGCTCTTCTAGTGGAAGAGTATCCTAGAAAGTATCCTTTGTCACTCTTTGCATCAAACTTTTCTAGGTTCTCTCTATCACGTAGAATGTAACAGTCACTGCCAAATATCCTGAAATACTTGACAACAGGTTTCTTTCCTCTCCAGAGTTCATAGGGAGTTTTCTTGGAGTCAGGTCTAAAATACACCCGGTTGAGTGTATGACAAGCAGTGTTGATAGCTTCTCCCCAGAAGGACTTTGGCAACTTTTTATTGTGTAGCATGACTCGTGCCATTTCCTGAACAACTCTGTTTTTCCTCTCCACAATCCCATTCTGTTGAGGTGTCTTGGGTGATGAGAACTCTTGATGAGTGCCTTGATCATTGCAGAAGGTCGCCAGCTTGGTATTCTCAAATTCTCTTCCATGATCACTTCTGATTCTGGCTATCACTGTATCTTTCTCAACCTGCAATTTCTTGCATAGATGTATCATCTTCTCAGGAGCCTCAGCTTTATCTTTCAAAAGCACAACCCAAGTATATCTAGTAAAGTCATCCACAACAACTAGAATATACTTCTTTCCACCCAAACTTTGAACTCTGGCAGGACCCATGAGGTCAATGTGTAATAGCTCTAAAGGTCTTGTAGTTTGAACACTAGTCACAGACGGATGCTTTGATTTTACTTGTTTACCTATCTGACATGGTCCACAGATGCACTTATCAATCTTCTCAAATTTAGGTAAACCGATAACTGCCTCACACTTGGAAATCTTCTCTAACTGCTTATGACTGGCATGCCCCAACCGTTGATGCCACAAATCAACTTGATCAATCTTTGCACTAAAGCATTTGTTGGTTACACTTGGTGTTATGCCATAACAGTTGTCAGCTGTCCTTACACCAACACACGTACAGTCACCTCCTCCATCAAGTATCTCACATTCATACTTGGTGAAAAGTACATTCAATCCATTATCGCAAATCTGACTTATGCTGAGTAAATTGGCCTTCAATCCATCAACATACCAAACATCTTCAAACACTGGCAATCCTGGAATGTCCACAGTACCAATGCCTCTGATCACAGATTTACTTCCATCTCCAAACGTGACTGTCCCAATCTTTCCTTCAAAGAGTGTCTTGAATAAATCTTTATTTCCTGTCATGTGCCTGGAACAACCACTATCCAAATACCAAAGACAAGAATCACGTGCCTTTAAGGCGGTTAAAGCAGTATAACATACATAATTCTTATCACATGTGATTATGCCAATGTACTTAAGGAAAGATTTAACAAACACAACAAAAGGCAAAGACAACAAATGGATAAGTTGACAAATAAGCAGAATAACTTTCCAAGAATCCATGACAACAGGGGTCAAGGATCAGCTCAGAGATTAAAAATCTCAAACAAAAAGAGCTACCCGCTCTGATACCACTTGAAAGGTTATTTAGACCCCCAAAACAACCAAATTGCGTAGCCTAGATTAATTAGCCAAGTTGTTACTTAGTCAAATTAAGCAATTCTAGGTTAAAGCAATTTAACAATCATATCAAGAATAATAATGCAGCGGAAAATAAATAACACAAGATATGATCACCCAGGAAACCACACGGTAAAAACCTGGGGAGGATTTGACCCACCGATCCTCAAGGCAAACAAGAATTCACTATGAAAGAATTGAAGTTCTTACAGAAGGACTACAAGCTCCCCGCTCGACTTCCTAATGCTACCCACCAGTACGAACTTCCTGACACGACCACGCGCAGGCTCCGAATCCACGGACTACTTCTTTCTTGAATTCTTCAATCAGCTACAAGCTCCCCGCTTGCTTTTCTTTTAAGTTCCAATGGTTGCAACTAAGTTGATCTTCAAGATGTTGAAATCATCTCTACCTTGAAAACCCTAAGCTTTGTGTAAAGGAAAGCTCCTCTAAGATCTCACAAGAGATTTACACAAAACAGAAAATATGAGCAACAATAACAATATGGACAACATCAAAAACGTGGCTAGGGTTTTGTTTATATACCTAGGGTAAAAACATAAAACCCTAAACGTTTAATGAAGTAGGGCTGAGTTGGAAATTCTGCAGAAAATTCAACCTGTGCGATTTTCGATCGATCGAGTCTAATCTTCGATCGATCGAGCCAGGCCAAAAGTCCCAAGTACTTCTGCAGCCACTCGATTCCAACTGTACAATAATAAACCAACTTTGAGCAAGCCTAAACAAGACTAAATACAATGTTTTGATCATGGTTTGCCAACATTACAAATTAGAGTTCTAAATACATAAAATCCTAAGACCTTAGAACCTAACAGAAAGGATTGAATTTTGAAAGGGAGAAATTTTTACAGTGGGTGAACCATACTCTAAAATCATATCAAGTCTCAACTATAGATGAGTTCAGGGTTTGTTTTGAGTTTAATGATGGTTCTAAAAGTCATGTTGATGGATGGATTGACTTTGCAATCTCAAAGGGTGTTAAGAGACTTGAATTGGACTTTACAGCAGCAGAGTCATACAAACGTACAAGTTGTTATATGTTTCCAAATGAGCATTTTACAAGCGAGAAAACTTGCATCAAGTCCCCCACATCCCTCACTCTAAAATATGTACGCTTAACTGGAGAGCTTCTGGAGCACTTCCTCTTCAATTGTCCCTCTTGCTTGGAAGATTACATGTCGATCAATCTGAAGAACTAGTGAATCTGAAGATTTACAGTTCATCTTTGAAGTTGAAGTACTTACACATAATACGTTGTTTAGAATTTAAAAGTATTGAGATTAATGCTCCAAATCTTGGGTCTTGTGGCTATGTTGGTAAATTAATAAGACTGCGTGTTCATTCTACACCCCGTCTTCTAGATGTACGTATTGGTGGGATGTATTCGCTTCCTACATATTATGCATTTGGCTCTCTTTCGAGCTACCTTTATCAGCTGGAGAGTTTGACGCTCGACATTCGCTATAATTATGTAAGCACTTCAAATTCATTTGCAATCTCTTACATATGTTTATTTAGTTTTACACAATGTTCTCTCATTTTTTTTTTTTTTTTTTTTTTCCAGCCTACTTTTAAATTCCCTGAATTTCAAACTCTTACCAAGCTTAAATACCTTAAGGTGGCAGTTGGCACAGGTGAAGGATCAAGCCTCCTCGGTTTAATACCTCTAATAGAAACGGCACCCTTTTTACATAAAGCACCTTTTTTACAGAAGACTATTCTTACCTCATAACTTCACACAAAGCATACTAGTAGCTTTTAGTCTTTAATGTGGGTGATGCAATCTGCACACTAATTGTTGGCTCGTGGTTTATCATTGTCTTATTTATTAAAAAAAAATACTACTTTGAAGTTTGAACAGATAAACAGTGATAATTATTCCATTCCAATAGTTGATCAGTACGTAATTGAATCCCGTCTTCTGTATTTGATCAATAGTTGTTTGTTTGCAGATTGATGTTGCTCAGTTGTAATCTATTTTGGGGGGTTTTATTAAAAAATTTCTTCATCATTTTTAACTTTGAAAAGTGAAGATGATGACTCCAATAGAATTGAACATTCAATTCAATACCCTTTCCTTGGAAACACATCATGTCAATGTTTCCGAAAATGAAAATTTGAGTTCAAAGGAGTATCTTTTTTATTTCAAATCATTGTATCTATTTATTCTTTAATCTAGGTGATGCAATCTGCACACTAATTTTGGCTCATGGTTTTTCATTGTTTTTTTAATTTATTTAACAGATACTCCATTGAACTCGAAGTGTTCATCTGTTGTAAGCATTTATATTATGTATTTCCAAGGAAAAGGTATTGAAATGAATGTTCAAGTCTATTGGAGTCATCATCTTCACTTTTAGCATTTTCTCACATAAGAGTTTTTATTTTTATTTTTGGACAATGAAGAAATTTAAAATAAAAAACTCCAAAATAGAGCACAACTGAGCAACATCAAGCTGCAAACAAACAGCTATTTACCAAATACAGAAAACATTATTCTCCACGCCCACAACACTCAATCTTGAATAGAAATCTTGACTTTCTTACAGCCCTTAACCATGCTCTGACCTCCTCCCTAATGGCTTTAAATCTGGTTTCATTAGATTTAATTTACCTTGCATCTTTTGGTCATCATTATTTGTTGTTTGATTGTAATCTATATTATCAGCTTACACATATCCCCTTGAGAATCATTGCTCTTTGTTTTGAAGTTCCTGACTTTCCTTTTCCAATTGCATGCATGAAATTATTCTTATTTTCTTTTGCCCAGTTACAGTTGATATTGGACAAGCGCAATGTAGAAAGAAAAGCAAGGAAGGTGAAGAAATATCCCAATGAACACCTCAAGGAGGTGGAAATAGTTGGGTTTGCAGGGTGAGCAATAGACATTCAGCTTGTTGTTTACTTACTCGAAAGTGCCGTCAACCTTGAGAAGATTGTTATTAATCCTTGTCCACCATATATAAAGGGAATCCCTTGCCCGGAGAATGTGAGGACTACTGTTAAATACAAAGGTGCCAGAGAAGCTGCCATGCGGCTAAAGGAAAAACTACTCACAGGAGCTGAGTTTGTTATAATGTAATCATCCTTGTTAATATTAGTGAGTAATGGTGTGTGCCAGTTAATATTTATCAAAATGTAGAGAGCTTGAATTGTTTTTGTTTAAGTGATATTTGATTTATATCCAAGCAGTTGTGACTAGTGACATACTGTTATGGTTGTGCATTCTATTGTTTCTGGTTGATTTGTTTATGCTGTTATTCAAATTGAGAAGTGAGCAATGTCAATTGTTGTAGTTGATATTGACAGTCCCCAATATATTTGTATTAACTAGAGGTATTTGTGTAAATTGCAACCCGGATAAAACCGTTCAGCCCAGTCCAATTCGACTCGAAATGGTCAAATCTAAAAGGAAATCGATCGACAACAGATTGATAACTCGAAGACCTAATTGAAGGGGCTTTAATGTCTGAAACCCATTGAAATAGGTAAAAGTTTTGTTTAGTATATATGCTCCACTCTTTTTTTGTTTTTTTTTTTTTGGTTTTGAACTGCACGTGACAGTGGCCAAACTAGAGGGGAACAAGCCCCACATGCAGTTGAAATGCTTTCTCGATACATGCAATGGCACTGCTTGCACATGTTAAGTAGTTGACATGGTTATTACTTATTCTGTTATTCACCCAAAAAAAAAAACTTGGTTGACATCATGGTCATCATCCATTATTCCTATTACTATAAAACTGATTACCACCAAAAATACTATTTAGTATTTAGGATTAGGAGTATGTTTTTAGTCTCATAATTTGGCCTGTTTTATATTGAGCAATCCTGCGTTTTAATGAGCTAGTGGAAAAAAAAAAAAAAAAAAAACATACATGTATGAATCTTGAATTAAAACGTCCAAAACGGGACTTTCTAGTATTTCCAATAAAAACATATAATTGGAACTCCCTCCGCGGCTCACTTAAGATGGATAAAAGTTCCTCACATGCCAATTACCCTTCATATGATTATTTTACAACACATTTGAATCTAGCAATAGAAAAGGTATAACAATTACTTCTAAATGATATTTATTAAACTCATACAACCAGAATATAGCTGAAGAAAGGTTTGATAAAGAATAATTACCAAATTAAGTGAGGAAGGAGAGGTATGGGAACTAATAAGTAATAAGCATATGCCTATATATCTATATTCCTATTGCTATGAATGAACATAAACTGCAAGGAAGCTAGAAGGAATGGAAGAATTAAGAAAGACAAATGGGGTACATATATATGGGAAATTAGTTAGGACATCTTCAGCTTATATATGGCTATGTGTTTTATCCATATGATGGAGCACAGACGATGCAAGCAAGCAAGAGAATAGCAGAGGAGGCACCGTCTTCTTCAAGATTGGAGCTGCTTCTCTTGAACTTGCAGACCTTTCCTTTGTTGCACTGCATTTGCTTCTGCAATTGCTGCTGGTGAAATGGCTGCTGTGGTTGGTGCTGCTTTCTCTTCATGGCTTCTTCAACTTTGGACACCATTTCTAATTGTTTTTCTCTTGTGACTTATTTGAGAAACTCACTATAGGTATGTGGAATTTTTGTGTGGATATATAAATGTGTGTATGAGAGAAAGAAAGAGTGAAAGACAACTTGCGCATGGGGAACAACATACATGCACCTCCTCTTTTTATAGCCTTGAGTGGTACCAAAATGCCCTTGGAACTTTATTACTAAATAGTGTGGAGATTGGGATCCTAGAGTTCCCACTCCACTTCTTTCCTAAGATATAATTTTACAATTAATATAATATTAAGAAGAAAATGATTTTTGTACAAATGTTTGTAAAGAACCACTAAATAAGCAAGAATATTAAAAGGAGGACAAAATAATACTATCAATAAAGAATCGACAAAGTGCCAATAATTTTATAATTTAATAGTATTATCCAATTCTTTTCATAGGGAGAATTTGGGTTTGAATCTCCCTCTCCTCTACTTATTTTAAGTAAAATAAATTAAGGATTGCAAAACACTATATATATAGAGAGAGAATAGAAGGAGGACATTGACCAATGACTTTCTAAATTTAACACAAAAGAAAAAGGTTAAACTTTGGAAATGATAGTTATAATTCCAAGTTTGTTAAATGGAAAGATAGGGTGGAGATTATCAGTTATTTGGCTAAGGGTGAAGCATCTAAAAACTTGTGTAATTTTATTGTAAATCATGCCTATTACAATCTTATTATCTTACAAAATTTTGGTTTATGACCATATCTAATAATGGGCATAAGAGATCACAATTCAATTTAGTGGAGATTACTAGAAATCTGCGATGTCTAATGTTGCACCAAGATAATTTGAACTTAAATTAAAACAAAAACATGTCTTTAGAACTTTGCCTATCATAATCATCATCATCATCACATGTGTCTTCATAGCTGTAAGGTTTTGGAAATAGGCATTGGATTCTCTTTGAATCCCCTATCATTGATAAATTAGTTAGTATCTTCTTAGCTGGTATTATAGCTGGTGTTAATTAAGTTAATCCATTAATACTAGTATATAGTTTAGAAGCTAGTTTTTTAACATGCATACTGATATATAAGAAAGACTAATTTCCTTAACAACCATGTATTATCATGATCAGACAAAGGCAATTATTTTTTATGATTGGATTTTATATGTTTTAAAAAAAAAATGTCTTCAGAATATCCTTGAGAAGAAAAATAAAGAATAAACAAAGAAAATTAATCAACGCATGAAATGCCAAAAACAGAGGCTAAATTGTTATATTTTTCAAGTCTGTGCCTTAATAGAGTTTGCTCAGCTAGTCCTTGTCGTTACTTAGTGAGTGGTAGAGCCCTTTCATGTGCAGAGCCATGTGAGCACGTGTCCAGGTTCTCGTCCTAGTTGAGTGAGTCTGACCCGCTTCCACAGACCCCAAAGAGAATTTTTTCCATTATCTAATTATCTTTGCCCACAGTTTCTTTTATTTGTTTTTCTATGTTTTTTCTTAATATATATGAATACTAGTAATCATGTTGCGGGTTTTGAATAGTTTAACTAATAAAGTCTTTTATCGTCAAATAATAAGATATTTGGAGTTCAATCTCTATTTACACCAAAAATCAATTAGTATCTTAATCTGATAATAAAAAAAGCAATCATCCTAGACTGAACATCATAAATTTGAAATACTATTGTATCTATAAAAGAAGAATTATATTAATTAGATATGTTCAATGATTCAATTTCATGTACTAATAATATTGAGTGTGAATTTTTTTTTTTTTTTTTTTTTTTTTTTTTTTTTTTGCGCATATGTATAGTTTTTAAAAGTTCAATTTTTAAAGTACAACTGTACTTTTATCAACATTTAATAATTAAATAAATGTTTCAACAAAAAGCTAACCCAAGCAAAGTTTAAGTATTACTATATCCTTTTGGCTTTAATTAGAATTAGATTAGGGATAAAATTACACTACATTCTTTTCGAGGTTCACACAAACTTTAAAATGGAGTGCATCAGTGCATGCATGAATCTTCAGTGTATCGTTTTGTGGGAATGTATTGAAGTAAAATGGTAAAGTAGAGGTACATCTCCCTTTGTCTAATTTGACTGGCCTTTGCGTGTGATTTGATCCATTCCATTCCACTTTTCTTAGTACTGATAAATTCTATTATTTTTTCCTCAAGCACTAACCTTAGTCCTAGCAAAAAAAAAAAAAAAAATCCATTTAAAAAAAAAAAGGTCATTTGCTACATTTATATGTTAGTATTGATCAGCCTACTTAAAGCCATATCATGTAGAAACTAGAAAGTAGTATATATGGAAACAAACTTTCAGATCCAAAACAAAGAATATGACTGACATAATTAATGTCCTCCATCCAACGTCTATTCAAACATGCTTGTGAATGATTTTGCCAAAATTCCTTATTTCACACAATAATCAAGTGAAGAACCATGTAGCACCTATATATAAGCCGATTGGCATCTTCACCCTTCACACATATATGGAAATAAATTATCAAACAGCTTAATAATTAAGTAAAAATGGAGTAAATATTACTCAAACAGAAGTGAAATGAAAGGGTTGGAAGAGCCGGGGTGCTGACACAAATTTTGCCACGACTTATTAAACATGTGGACCATCAATTTCACATGAACCGAAAACTATTTTTCTATCACTCACAGTTCACCACTTTAATAAGTATCTGTGCCAAAATTGTGTCCTAGGACTTTCTCTCTCATTTTCCTGTTTTTGATAAGCTTATGGAGACCATGCATTAATTGATGTTTGCTGTAAATATCGAGTATCAATGAACAGTAAGGTTCCAAGCTTCATAAGCTGATGACTGACTTTTGTTGTGATTGAAACAGACAAGCAGTAGTAGTATGGAGAGCACGAGGCCATGAGCTATCCCATAATTCTAAGCATGCAGGGCCATGGTTTCAGAAAATGGGATGTTTGCCATTCTGGGAACAAGGCTTTTCGGTTGGTTTGACCCCTCACAGGTTTCATAATGAACTTAGCCAACCAAACTCCATTGCTATATTAACTTATTTAGATCTTTTCTTCGTTAGGTGTTTGATATTTCATTGTTATAGGGCCCCAAATACTATTGAGCCTTACAGAGAAGTGTTCCACAGTTTTGTAATGGTTGGAGTAGTCCTGGTCCTGGCTCTATGATTGATTAATACCTTACCTAAGCTTCTTAAAGCAAACGAACTAAGTGAATAGTCTTTGCTTTGTTTTATCTTAAATGGCATCAAGAAAATCCCAAAAAAAATCCAAAACAAAACAAATCATGTCATGCTATCCTTTGTAGAATTGTGTGCATATATATACACATATCATTTTTCTGATATGGCAACTTTGATTTTGATACCGTTTGTCTAACTCTGAAATGTAACAAAAGAAAAAATAGAGAAGAAGAATATAGCTCATGTCATTGACTCTTCTTCTTAAAATTCATTCAATTAGATATAGAGACTATTGTATCTAAAATTTTAAAATAATAATTAAAAAAAATACACATGAAATAATTTGGAAAACCTTCAATCATGTTTCTTTGAGGACAAAATTTTCTTCTAAACTGAATTGGAGAAATTTTATTTCAAACCATTAAGTGAAATTCTTTAAAATAAATAGTTTGTCATATTGGCATGAATTAACATATTTATTTATTCAAAAGCAATACTCTTCAAAAAATAAATTCAAAGGAAATAATTTATTAAATCTAATACTTAAATTCCTTCCAAAACAGTTTTTCTCTCCTCTCCCTTTAAAAAAAAAAATCATCAGCATCCTCTCTCTCTCTCTCTCTCTCTCTCTCTCTCTCTCTCTCTCTCTCATGTTTGGACTTGTGGATAAAAAGAACTGGGGAAGAAAGAAGTTGCACAACATCCCATTATGGATTGGTTGGACTTGTGCTACTTTTAACTTGCCCATAGGGAAGCATCTTAAGTTAACAAGGGAGCCCAAAATTTTAGGCCTTGAAATGGTTTAGGCCTGTAACTGTAGGCCTGTAGTTGTTGGCTAACATCTTCCAAAATTGGGCCTTGCACCAATAACATTGAATGGCCCAGTAAAAGTGATAGACTATGGGTCCGTTTGGATACAGCTGAAAACTAAAAACTGAAAACACTGTAGCAAAATAATTTTTAAATGTGTGAATAGTGCTGTGGGACCCATTTTTAATGAAAAAGTTGCTGAAAAGTGTAATTTGTGGGACCCGTGAACAGTGCACGAGTGCACTGTTCACTGCTAACTTAGTCAAATGTTGCGGCTGAACAAAAAAAAAAAAAAAAAAAGGCAAAACGCAGAAAGAGGAAACGTGGACGCGCAAACGCGCAATCCAAATGGCACCTATGTGAGGGTTTGGATAGAGAGTTTTCCTGCGTCTGCGTTTTTGTTAACGCGTTTTCTCCTTCTTCCTTTTTTTTCTTTTTTTTTTGCCGCATTGTTTGACTTTTGAGGGACAAAAAGTACTGTGCATGAACAGTGCGACACTGTTCACGCACTGTTCATGTACTGTTTACTGATTAAAAAATATTAAAAATGGGTCCCACGATACTATTCATACATTTAAAAATTATTTTGCTACAGTGTTTTCAGCAACAATCAATTTTCAGCAACAATAAGCAACAATAAGTTGTATCCAAACGGACCCATATATATCTGGCTTAACTTAAAGACATTTTTCAAACATACCTAACAGGCTAACGAGTCTTTTGGGTAAATATTGCTAAATTTGAAACATATTTGCGTTATAGGTACTGTTACAAGTTAATTAGGAAAATGAGGAGAGAGATTGAATTTTGGCAACAGTGTTGCCGAAATTCAAGAAAAAGTAGGAGAGAGAATGAGAAAAAGGGAGGAGAGAGAAAAGCTTGAATTACGGCAATGGCATTGCCGTAATTCATTCTGCCCAATTTTCCTCAGCTGCCCGGATGTGTGAGTGTGAGAAGTGCCCCGACCGGTTGAGTGGCAAAAAAAAAAAGTAATTGTGGCAATGGTATTGCCGAAAATGGTAGGGGAAAAAAAAAGTGAATGCCAAAATCTGGGGAAGAATTAAAGAAAAATATAATGTGCTACGTACACAATATTTTTACAATATTTTCACAATAAATCACAGGTAACTAGTTATTATTAGTTCAAATTTAAATTTAACATTGAGATTACTATTTTAATCTAACAATAACAACAAGTAACAACTTGATACTTAGAATTTGTTGTAAAAATGTTGTAAAAATTGTGTGCACTTATTATTTCTTTAAAAAAAAAAAGTGTAATGGATTTGCCGAAAATTTTGTGGCAATTGTGGCTTGCCGAAAATGGGAGGGAAAAAAAAAAGTTTCAATGGGTTTGTGGCATTGGCGAAATTTTTTTTTTTTTGGCAATTGTGGCAATGCCATTGCCGAAAATGAAAAAAAAAAAAAAATTTAAAGCTGCTCTGATACCAACTATAGTGTAGTGTAGACATGGACTCAGGAGACAACAGGGAGTGTAAGAAGATTATGGAATAGAGAAATTATAGAAATTGGTAAATCACGTAGGCTACTAAGAAAGTATAAAAGATAGTATGGATATATGGATTAAAACACAGAACAAGATACAATAAAGCAAACGATATTATTAGATTTAGAAACTTTTTTACATTAGACATATGAAACTTAGAGGTTTTTTGTCTAGCTATGAAGGCTTTTCCTAACTCTCTCTTGCCTTCTCAGGCTTACAAACCCTCTATTTATAGACAATACATGATACATTCCAGAAGAGTAGGGGCCTTAGTCGTAGCATTACAAGTGGCAAAAAAGGGGGGGGGGGGGGGGGGCCAGTTCTGGAGAGGAGCCTTCTGGAGGATAAAGATCAGCTACTGATATCAGGATAAGGATGACTTGTACAAAAGAGAGAGGCCCTGGTGGGGTTGAGCAACACGTGTCAAACTAGGTAGGGGTCTGGTAAAGTGCTATAGATATGGATCTGCCACCATCTTAGTACGTATGTCAAGATAAGTTGCTGGAGAGGTGAGGCCTGCTTGGAGCTGGTCAACAAGTGTCATGCTACGTGGGCCTATGTGCAGGAGGGATTACCCCGGATATACTTTTGACAAAGAGATAGATAGTGAACAGTAAAAGATAAAAGATTACGTCTGAAGACGTTTCTAAGGCTTTATTTTTTTTTTTTAAAGATTTTTAATCTCATCCGTCTCTTCCTTGGAACCATTCTTCATCAACATCATCTGGATCATGGTTATGATAGTGAGGGTCCTCATATCCCATAAGAGGATTAGGCATTTCCCAATGATCTTCATGTGGCCATTGTTGTCTACAAACATTTGGATCAGTTGGTACTATTTCAGGGAGGATTCCTTGATTAAGAGATTCAGCCATTGTGAGTGCATGATAACAGGATACCCAATGAACATCTGAATGTGTATGGAGAGTACCATCTGAATTAGTAACCCAATGCATTTCTGAAGGGTGGAGAAGTCCATCTGTCCGGATGTCATTTTTGGAATTGAGCTTGGCTACTAGGCACGCAGAAGTAACTTTGTGCCCAAATCTAAGGTGTTCTGTTTTTGGATACTTTGTCCTTTCACCATTATGAGCATCATTTTTTAAAATTTCAAACCAGAATTTGTGAAAATATTTATTGCCGTGTGGAAAGAAATACCTGTAGAATTCAGGTTCAAAGTGAAGACATAGGTAATACTCATTGAGTAGATACCACATGTAGAGGTAATGCGCAACATTCCAATTGGTTATTCAAAAGGCAAAAGGGGTTTTCCAAGGTTGGTCTATATCAGGAAAAACAGCTAGGAAGTGACTCTGGTGTTTTTTGAGGTACTCATGAAGGATTCTAATGATTCTTTTGGATCTAGCTTGAAGGGTCAAAGTTTTTATCTGGTCTTTTATTTCTGAAGGGAGAGTGTTTATCATGGTAAGGATATCATCAGGGTCTGCCAGGGGAGGGTTTGAAGATGAGGATGGATCAGTAATAGGATATACACAAAGGGGTGGAGGAATGATAGTGGTGTTAAGGACAGGAAGCTTTCTAGAAAGGTAGTCAGTGATGAGATTATCTTTGCCTTTAATGTGTTTTACTTGGAAAGACCATTGTGAAAACCAATTTGACCATCTGAGCAACTGAGGGTGTGGAAGTATTTTCCTTTTGAACTAGAGCATTTTGGGAAAGGAAGACATATCCATTTCTACTAGAAAATTATGTCCAAGGAGATGGAACTGGAATTTTTCAATCCCATGTTTGACTACTAGAATCTCTTTGAAAGTGGAGTGATAATGAAGTTCTGAAGGCTTGAATGCACCACTTTTATATCCACAAATGCTTCTTTTACCATTAAGTTCTTCAAAAAGAGTTGCTGCCCAGTATTCATCACTAGCATCTGTCTGCTATTCGTTTACCTGATCCTGGAATCTGCAAAGGGGGGAGCTTTTCTGCTAGTTTCTTTAGTTGTTGGACTGCTTCTGTATGAACAGAATTCCATTCTGGAGGTGATTTCTTCAGTAATTGAGCCAAACAATTCCTGTATTTGGATATCTTTGGGATGAAATCTGACATGTAATTGACAATTTCAAGGAACTGTTGTATTTGCTTAGCACCTGTGAGCTTGTCTGGAAATTCACCTAGAGAGACAGCTATGTGGGGCTGCAAAGCATACTTTCCATCTGAAATATTTACTCCCAAAAAGTCTATGGAAGACTGTCCTATGACCATGTTTTTTTCTGAAAGCATTATCCCTTGAGATTTCACCAAATTATAGAATTCAGTGAGTAACTTTTCATGGGACTCTTCGTCTTTTGAGAACAAAAGGATATCATCTACATAAATTAATGCATTTGTCAAGAGGGGCTGGAACAGTGTTACCATTGCCTTTTGAAATTGGGATGGAGCATTTTTAAGACCAAAAGGCATAACAGTCCATTGATAATGATGGTCTGGAATGCAAAATGTCGTCTTGTATCTTTCTTCTGGATGGATTCCTAGTTGCCAAAATCCTGCTTTAAGATCAAACTTTGAAAATACTCTAGCATTTGAAAGATGCTGGAAAAGAGCACTCTTATTTGGCAAAGGAAATTTGTCATCTGCAAGGAAATGGTTGAGATATTGGTAATTGATTACCAATCTGAGTCTTCCTCGTACTTGCTCAGCATGTTTGTTGACATAAAAAGCTTCACATGCCCATGGCGAGGTTGTAGGTTCAATGAGTCCTTCAGAAAGGAGGGTAGAGAGTTCTTGCTTGGCCAAAGTTAAGTGTTTTGGGTTCATTCCTCTGTGACTGGCTTTTGTGGGATTAACGTCTTCATTCTTTTTGAAGGGTAAATGGATGAAGAAATTTGGGTTTTTCCACAAAGGGTTTGGATTTTTAAGGAGGAATTCAGAGTGGCTGTTTGCACAACAGTCATTGATAATTTGGAATCTTAGGGAATCAAAAGGATCTACTGTGAATAAATGAGGAACTTGGGTCCAGGTGAGAAGGTGTTGTTTATGCATGAGCCCTTTTGAAGACCATCTTAGACTGGGTATTTGATGAAGGAGATCAAATCCTATAAGAAGGTCTCTTCCTGTAAGAGGGGAGCCAAGGACTTGGTGTTTAATGGTGAGTGTTGGGAAAATTCTGATGAGAATGGGTTTGCTTTTCAGGGTGATCAAAAATGTTTCTCCATTTGCTGCTCTGAACATCTGATGATGAGGTAACCAACATTCTTTGGGTAATATCTTAGGATGGAGAATTGTTGCTGCTGCTCCTGTATCAAATAAGGCTATTACTGGAATGGGTCTAGCATAAGTGTCAAGAAGGATGTTTACTTGGGCTATGGGTATAGGACTAGTTAGGGGGGCTATAATGGGCTGTGATGTAAATATGGTTTGGATTTCTGGGTCTGAATCTTCTTCATTGTCTAGATCTGAATCTTTTTCAGAAGTGGAATAAGCCATGACTGCTAAGGCTTGAGGGGAGTACTCAAAATCTAATGAAAAGAGGGACTCCACATTTGAAAAAGGAGTATCATTTGCATGAACTTGTGCTTGCTCCAGAAGTTTTGCTGCTTTTTCCCGTTTTGGACAATTTTTTGCAAAGTGGCCGGGTCTTCTGCATACAAAACAGACTTTTGAAGTTTTTCCTCTAAACTGCTTTCTTTTAAGAAATTTCCATTTCTTTCTACGAAAAGATTTCTTCTTTGGACTTGCATAGTGCTTTTTCTTCCAGGAATATTTTTTGAAATGATCTCTTCTTTTTGTTGAACAGGCACAATTCTTGTAATAACACTTGATCTGCAAATCTTTCTTTTTACAATTGTCCTTGAGTTTGCCATGAATCTTGTTAATTTCTGAAAGAAATTTTCTCTGGTTGCAGAGTTTTTCTAAGGCAATAAGCACATGCTGATAGATTTCTCCCAAGGAGGCTTGCTGCAATGTTATCTTTTGGAGATTCATCATGCGAAGAGTTTCGTCTCCCAATGGTTGTGGAAGGGAATTGAGAAAAGTATGTTTGGAGTTGACATCATCCATGCCATTAAAAGAGTAGTATCTTCTTGACATTCTGTCAAAATGTTTCTCCAAATCTCTTCTTTCAAATGAGCAGTATTTCATCATTAGAAATTCTTCTCGTGCTACTTCAGTATAGTGAGTGACAGATCCAAGGAACTCATTATGGATTATTGTGAAAAAATCTTGCAATGTATTACATTGGGCTGCCTGTCTTTGCCTGTATTCTCCTAGATTAATCCACCATTCTCGCAAGCTCCCTGTGATCCTTGCAACAAACTTGGCTATAATCTGGGAAACAGTGGCATTTGGAGCTTGAAGTTCTGCTATACACCAAGAATACATGTTGAAAAACTCTTCATGCCATTTAGAATGAGGGATATTATCAATGGTGAACAGGTGTTTGGAGTCAGTGGTTGATGAATAATTCAACCTTGTTTGGTATTCTGGGATAATGGGGGGTGGAGGAAATATTGGTGGAGGCTGTCGGAGAACATCATCTTCCTCTTCTACCTTTGGTTCTGCTTCTGTCATAAACACCTCCTCTAGACCAAGATCTGAGAGATCCAATTCAGAATTCTCAATTACAGGGAGCACAAAGGGTTTTCTTGAATCAGCAAGGGTGAGGGTTTTGAGGAATGATGAAATTGGGTTTGGAGGGTCAGGGTCTACAGCTAACATGTTCATGTCTGGAGGCCGTGAAGAAGCACCAACAGTTGGATCAGGAGGTTGGTACAAAGGTTCTTTGTCTTTCTTAATAGATAAAGGTTCATTTTGTGGTTTATTTTGAGGCTCTGGTTGAAGTGGAATATTGTAGGTTATGGCAGGGAAAATTCCACTTGGCTTAAAGGGATTATGGTCTGGATGTGTTATGGCTAATGGTTGGAGATTCTGGTAAGGAGAAATTGGGGAAAAAGGAGAGGTCAATGGTATGGACAGGTCCTTATATAATGATTGGCGAGGCTGAAAGGGCCTATGAACATGTATCGGAGGAGTCTGAGGAGTTTCTTTCTGGGATCCTTCCATGGATTGAAGTTGTAGCAACAACTGTCTTCTTTCTTTTTCCTTTTGCCCAATAAGAGGAAAAGAGACAGACAAGTCTCTGACTGTAGATGTAATAGTTGCCAATTCTTGCTCGACTGCTTTGATTTTCTTCTTCAAATCCTCAATAAGCGAATTTGAGGAGGAAAAAGTATGGGTGACTACCTCAGCCATCTTTTGTTGATTATCTAGAATCTTTGAAAGGACTTGGTTTTGAGCCACAGCATTTTCTGCTTGCCAATTTAAAGCTGCTTCTGCTGAGGAAACCTGCTTCTGTTGGGAAAAAAAGTTTTTTTTTTTTTTTTTTTTTTTTTTTTTTTTTTTTTTTTTCATTTTCGGCAATGGCATTGCCACAATTGCCAAAAAAAAAAAAATTCGCCAATGCCACAAACCCATTGAAACTTTTTTTTTTTCCCTCCCATTTTCGGCAAGCCACAATTGCCACAAAATTTTCGGCAAATCCATTACACGTTTTTTTTTTTAAAGAAATAATAAGTGCACACAATTTTTACAACATTTTTACAACAAATTCTAAGTATCAAGTTGTTACTTGTTGTTATTGTTAGATTAAAATAGTAATCTCAATGTTAAATTTAAATTTGAACTAATAATAACTAGTTACCTGTGATTTATTGTGAAAATATTGTAAAAATATTGTGTACGTAGCACATTATATTTTTCTTTAATTCTTCCCCAGATTTTGGCATTCACTTTTTTTTTCCCCTACCATTTTCGGCAATACCATTGCCACAATTACTTTTTTTTTTGCCACTCAACCGGTCGGGGCACTTCTCACACTCACACATCCGGGCAGCTGAGGAAAATTGGGCAGAATGAATTACGGCAATGCCATTGCCGTAATTCAAGCTTTTCTCTCTCCTCCCTTTTTCTCATTCTCTCTCCTACTTTTTCTTGAATTTTGGTAACACTGTTGCCGAAATTCAATCTCTCTCCTCATTTCCCTAATTAACTTGTAACAGTACCTATAACACAAATATGTTTCAAATTTAGCAATATTTACCCAAAAGACTCTAGGCTAACACCCCAAAAAAAACAAAAAAGATTGAAATGGTCCTCCAGTCTTTTAGATTTGTACACAAGTTATGGCCCCTACCCACTTTCCAAAAGAAAGAAAAAGGACAATCATAGATGATGATTAATTGAAATGTTACTCTTTTCTTTCCATCCAAACAAAAAAATGTTTACATTCAAGATGTCCATTTCATAATAGGAAGGTTAAAATGTAGTAATACCAAATGGCAGTGTTCAAAATGCAATATAATGACAAAAGCAACAATATATATATATATATATATATATATATATATATATATGTAAATGTTTCTATGTCTAGCCACCTATCACTTTCACCACAATTTTCTAAGACTTTTAGGTGTGAGATCCATCCACCACACAACAACAACCGAAAGCACACAAAATGAATTGACCCTATTTGTTGATACTTATTGGTGGTTTAGACTTTAGATTAATTCCAATTTTTTTTTTTTTTTAAATCTATGACCCATAAATTTTTAAGGTAAAAATGTTTGAGAAGCTGAAAACATATGTAATACTGGTCAAAGGCTCTTTGGTTTTGTGTGTCTCCAGCTCCTTGAAAGCCAAGTTGAGGTTTGATCTAACAACTCCTTCTAAGAGTTTGATTTTCCTAAGCAAAAACAAAAAGGGAAGCAAATGTAACGTCCATAAATGCAAATGATTGCCAGCTACAAAACAACCACGATAGAGTAACGCTACAAGCATAACATTTTATTTTTCACAACGGTTAAATATGTAAGTTGTCATTAATTTTTATATGAGTTAATCATATTCACACAATTTTATTATTTATCGTTAACAACTTAACACCTCTCCAATTATGAAAATATTATAACTTTATATTTGTTAGTTACCTTCTTTTTTTTTTTTATGAATTTCCTCATTTATCATTGGCTAGCAAAATGCTAAATTATTGGCTACCCTAGTACAAATTGGACCCATGGTTGGCCATCCCTTCCAACCATATTAACCACAGATTCCAACCTAGAAAAGGACATGTCTTTGGATTTTGGAATTATCAATTCAACCCTAGGTCGGAATGGACTATATCTTATCCCTACTATAATGATAAGATACATACCAAGAAACAAATTTGTCATATGCCTTATATCTTAGAGCATTCACAGCAATAGAGCTATTTTTTTAGCTATTTAGCATCAGTGGATCTATTTTAGCTTTCAATATAATAAAATAATATAAACATCACAATAAAATAATATATCTACTACAATAAAATAATACATCCATTACAATAAACTACCAACAACCACCACGCCCCAAACCCAATCACACCCAACAGCCACTGATTGCCACCATGTACATCCCACTACCAAAAAAAACACCACAAACCGATCAATGGCACAAACCACAACCACTGCCAACCAAAAACAACCACCCACAACCACCTAACAACAACTAGCAAGCCAAGAACAACCACCACCAAAAATCCAAATTAACCAACAAATATCTCTTCAGCTCTCGCCTCTCTCTCTCTCTCTTTCTGTGAAGCATTATCTGTTTCATTTTTTGGACAATTTATTTGAGAGGAACCAACATGATGTACCTTATATTCTAATCCTTATTCTATTCGAATCTCAATGTTTCTTGATGTGGGTATCCAATATTTCACCCTTATATAATAGTTTTTTCCATTAAAAATCCTTTTTTTTCCTCAGCTTTCACTGTTGCAAGACAAAAAAAACCCATCTGGGTCTTGGTCTCTCTTTTAAGTTTATATGGGTGTTTAAATAGATTCAAAGTGATGGATTTCATGCTAAAGATGCAAAGAAGTTTGGATCGGCGGTGAGATGGAGGACTAGGATTGTTGGCGTTGGGTGAGCGGTGAGATGGAGGACTGGGCGAGATGGGTCTACGATGTAGGGCAGGGGATAGGTCGACGATAGTTGAGCCGGTGACAATTGAGAGTTGAGAGAGAGAGGTGACTGATAAAAAGAAATTTTAAAAAAAAAAAACAAACAAATAATAATTTAAAGGGAGGGAGAATAAAAAAATAATTTTTTTTTTTTAGCTATCAGTTACAGTGCACAATCATATATAGATGTGCACTGTAGCAATGTAGGTAAAAAATTTACCTATACCACCACTATTGCAACACTTTTTTTTTTTTGTATATAGTGGTGTCATAAATAGTTTTTTAGCTTTTTAGCACCACTATTGTGGATGCTCTTATACAGGGTATATCTTTCTGATTTTAGGAGGTGCATTACATCAAAGAATACTCATAAGCTTGAATATACCACCTTGTCAAATAGTTGAAGTGCATTAAATATCAAGACACATCAACAATACATCAAACTAATGCAATTCCTTAGATCTAGCAAACAAATTCCAACACCAAGTCTGGTTTTTTTTATCCAAAAAAAAAATAAAAATTAGTGCCTCGAGTTACTTTTGAATTTATAATGAATTGGGGCCTCTAATAATTTTAGAAGTAGGAGGCCAATCATTATCACTATATCATTATCCTTAAATGACTAAAAGTATATTACTTACCATGTAAGGGTGGCAATTCGTGTTTACGGGTTGGGTTTGTGTCATGTCGGACCATGAGTATTCGGCCAATCATTATCACTATATTAATAGTAGGGTTAACCCAAACCCATCCTGTTTAGTAAACATGTTAAGAATCCTCAATCCTAATACGACTTGTTTATTAAACAAGTCAACCTGACATGACACGTTTAACCCGTTTAATTAGCAAGTAATGTAAAGGTCAATAAAAATGACCCGTTTGATTAATAAGTCATACTTGACCTAAATAACCTGTTATTAATTCTCATATATCTAAAATTAAAATAAAATTACAACCATAAATATAGTAATAAACATATAATTACAACAAAAAATTAAGCAATAATAACAAAAGCTAATACATTTATAAACGAGTTTAACGGGTTCGCATGTTGAACACGAACACGACCCGTTTATAAACGGATTAGTCGTGTTAGATTTGCGGGTTCCATCAGATTTTGGCACCCCTAATCAATAGTAAAAAAAAATTTAAAAAAAAAAAACACACACACACACACACACACAAACACAATACCATTAAGATTTAAAGGGGACCATTCACAAGTAATTCCATTTTATCCTGGTAGTGTGACAGTTTAAGGTAGAACAAATTGAAGATAAGCCATATACCTAATAAAATTATTGACTTATTGTGGACAACACCTTTCCCTAAAGGTAAAAATCAATTGCGTAATTGCTTCCAATCTTAATCGATACTTAATAGCAAGAGAGGTCTACTTTTCTTTTTAAGTTTTAAAGTAGTTTTTGATAACATATGAGAATAGTTTAGCATGGTTGGCGACCAAAGTCATTTTAGAGCCTACACACAAAATACAATATGAAGACACACACTTCATTAGTCATGAAGGCTTTCTGTTGTGGACGCAGGAATCTACAACTAGACCATATTTATTTTCTATATTATTATTTCTCTTTTTCTTTTTTCACTCTATCATCGTTATTTTCTTATTTATATTTGTTTTTATATGCTATCATGCATCATGGTATTAGAGTTATGTTTTATATTTTCTAATATACTATACTCTATTTCACTCTACTTGTCGTCCTTTCAAACCCCATTGAGTTTAGGAGAAAGATGTGCCTAGGTTTACCGAATGAAAAGTATCTCTCAAGGCTTCGACAAGGGTGCCCTAAAGAATGGTAGCGTCACTGATTATGTAAATGACATAGAGCCCGTGAAATCATTGCTCCCAATTGAAAGAGAGGGTCATTGATTGTTGAAGGCATTGGCCTAATCATTGGAGGACCAAAACAGGTGGGAGATAATGGGGTGTAGACGAGGTCAATGAGGAGGAAGACCACATAGACCCACTAATCTCTAAAAATTGGTAATGTAGGGGCTCGTTTTGTCGTAGATCCCCCAACAATACATTTGTTTAGAGAGTGGGACGTAGGGTTTGGCGCTAACAGGCTTGCCACCGGGTCGCCGGAAGCGTTCTTCCTTCTTGAGGGCTTTGCTTTGTTCTTTTTGGCTTGGGGGTTGCTCCTCGGATGGCCGAGGAGCCCCTTACTCTGAAGGGCCCCTTGCATTATATACCCTCTTTGGCCAATCCTAGCCTTCCAACTGTCAATCATCTAGACCACTGCTTAAGGACCTGTCCCATCAGCCACGTTCCCCACCTTCTGTGAGTCGCAGCACCCAAGGTTCCGCCGTTCAGGAGTCCTCTCAGCGTTAATACTGCCAGGGGAGTTAGGTAGACGCATTAAGTGTGGATGTGACCGCCTGTACTGGGCTTGTCCCCCACCTGGGATTAGGATAGGTAGGCCGAGGATAGGGTCGTCCTCGGCGTGGCCCCGAGGGCTAAAAGCCCCTAGATAACTGCCTGGGACAGCCATTGATCCTCGGCGTGGGCCTTGGGCCAGCCTAGGGGTGGGCCGAGACTTTCAGGCCCACGGGCCCCACAATAGCCCCTCAAAATCCTGCTGCACGTTCCCTTGAACGGGGAGGAGGGTTTTGATATCCATGGCCCTCATACCCCAGAAGGCCTTCCGCTGGTTGATTCTTTCCCAAATTGTCAGCTCGGCGCTTCAATCCCTCGGTAAGCATTTAGTCTCCTATAGAAGATTCTGGTGCTGC